>CM068387.1:2845878-3004534 GCA_034770075.1 Aralia elata
TTCAAGGAAGTGCATAGATGAAGCTGAGCTAGCTGAACATGTTGTTGGCTTGACTTGCAGCCTAGCCTCTTGCCAATTTAGGTAATATATGGTGATATTGCTTAAGTTTATTATTGATCTATTCAGTCCTCAAAAGTTAGGCCGAAAATCATAAAATTGGCTCTTCACATACGTTTAGGTGGCCGGTTAATGAACATGTGCTTGCCAAGAACTATACTCCCTCTGTCCAGAAAAAAGAGAATAAAAATTCCAAAGAGAGTAGGTCTCTCTCTCTCTCTCCTCTGGATGGAGGGAGTATAAATAAATTCAGGAATTTGGACTTTTGCTTTACATCTACTTCAAGCTGTCAACCAGTGTCATACCACATCATCTGATGTATTGGAGGAGTTTTGTATTTGAACTAACATTTGTAACATGTTTGTTACTTTTTAACATACCCGGAACACCCTTATGATTCTGGATCTGGAATTTCATTGTTTGAAGGTATCCAGCAATAATAATTTTCTTTCTCTTGCTTTGTAACAGCTTTCACAAAGTGTCGAATTTTGTTTAAACTGTTTGCATGCACGATCGTGGTTTGGGGAGAATTTTTCTTGGCATGAAGTACAATCTTGGATCCTGTAATTTTTTTTAATGTTTTTTTTTTGTTTGTTTTTTGCATATGCCAGTCAATCTATTATTACCTCAATTCTATTGACCTGTTACCAGTTTAATTCCACTGGATCGAAAATGTTCGTTAACAGTAATATATATGCAGCAGTCAACCAGATCAAACTCTTTCATAATACTAAAATATTTTTGTTATATTATCTTTCCCGGAAGTATAAGTGAAATCATATTTCATGCGTCTACGTTCTGTTCTGTTGCTATATATTTCTTTCTAATTAATTTTGTATCCCCTATTTATTTCAGAAAGAAGTTAACGAAACTATCTGTAAATGCCAATGGATCTCTTGTCCCCAAGGATTGTGTTGACAAGACTTTAATAAAGAAGAACTTGTGGTAAGTAATAGTCATCACTGTATTTCTCTCATATAAATTGTGGAAGCAGTGTAGTTACTGTCTTTGTAATAAACAATGACTGAAGTCATTGCTAAATCTTGTTTTACTTGGTATAGGTTAGCAGACTAAACAACATAATGCTTATCAAAACAGTCATTTAGTCTTTATTGTCGTGGTGCTGGGAGTCTCTAATGTGCTTGTTCATATAGCCCCTTTCTTCAGATTGCTTTACATCTTTGGAACCTAATTTGAGGTTTTAGTGTCTCCTTGTTTACATAAATTTATCAAGAAAAGAAAAAAAAATCTCTTTGTTTACATGATGAATGTATAGTGTTTGAAGGAAACTGATGTTTGAAATAACTACGTCTCTATGAATTACTCAGTTACATTTTTTTAATAGAGTATAAGTGGATAGTGAGGTCAAAGATGTCCAATGGATGTAAAATTGACTTTCGCTTGAGTATGATACTATTTTACATTATGGAATGAATTGTTGTTTTTTGTTTTCTGCAGGATATCCTAACCAATTGGTTTTAGTTTTATGTAAGGTCAAATTATCGATGTATACATTCTTCCATGTGGGATAACTTAGCTTCCTCATTTTCTGATATGAGCGCCTAAACTTTAGATTACCTCTTTCAGACTTTTATCATTAGTAACAAAGAGGTGGAGCTGAAGGAGTTCGGCCATTTACTATGGTCAACACCTACAAGAATGAAAAGATGAGATTATGTTTAGTCATTTGATGTGATGCTGGAGCAAATTTGCAAAATTTTGAAAATACTGTAGCAGAGTATGTTCATGCTACAGTAATTTAATATTTGGGATTGAATATATTGAGGATCAGATTAGGTTGAAATAGGATTAGAATTTGGGTTTTGAAATACTATTTTAATTGGAGAAGAAATTTAAGAAGAATAGAGAGGAAGATAATTAGGCGACAAAGCCCAAAGAGTAATTCAAGTTATTCAATTCACTGAATAAGGATTACAATATGTATAAAGAAATCCCAAGACTTGGGGACCATGTAAACTTGGGGACCAAGTTCATCTTAATCAAGGAAATAAACCTTATAAACTCTTAATTAGTACCTACTATTACTAGCTACCATAAATAAAACTCCTTGTTAAACAATTTGGTATTGGCTTTCAGAGCCTTTTGTATCGGTCCAATTAAGTTGGCCGTGCTTGTCCTATCAATTATCGTTTACTGAATATAATTCGACTTCGAGTTAGGAATTGAACTAGTTAATACTTTCTTCATTAGGAAGTCGCTTCAGAAGAAAGGAGCCTGCATCATGTTTGAGCTTCAATAGTGGTTGATCTTTGGTTGGGACAAATTTCGGATCCGACTCCTTTGGAGTTCCTAGGGAACTCTAAAATATGGAGTTCTCTAAATCTCAACCCTCAATTCAAAATTAAAGGTCTAGATAGAGTTCCATAATTATTTAAATAATTTTTTATCCCTTAATAACCCAGTCACCAGCCCCGTCATATTTTATATCTCTCCTCCCAATTTAATTTGCTATGTTTCAGTTTTTTACGATTCTCCACCACCAGGAACCTCCTCCTCCTTCATCTCGTCGCCACCAGCGATGGCCCTTACATACAAACCTTCATTGCTAATCCACTATCACCACCAATTTCTTTTAATTATATCTGATAATTGATAAGAATGTTTTTCATCCTTTGAAAGTTCCAATATATGTTGGATACCAAATAACAGAATAACATAATTGAAATTGAATTAAGGAAGGGCTTTTCTATTAATAAAATTTCTTCTTTTATCAAAAAAAAAAATTGAATTAAGGAAGGGACTTTGTTTGAGTTATGAAACTAGATTTCTCAACAAGCAATATTAATTTCTTTCCGTTCTCAAAGAAATAATTTTCTTAAAATCAATTCATGATCGAAACCAATCTCTTGGATCTTTAGACACTGTTTTTGTTATCAATTTCAGTAGTGATATGGGGGTTTTGCGTACAATTGTTCTATGGATGACGCGACTGCAAATTAGGTGGTTTACAGAGGCAAATTGGGGTTGTTTTTGGAGGCGCTGTTGAGAGTAGATGATCTATACTTCTATATGTATGGGAGGATGGTGATGGTTGATTGCTTGATTGTTCATCCGAATCTGAATCCAAATCCGCCCTGATGTGATATTAGCCTATTAGGCATGGAGGCCATGGATTGGAGTTCACGTATCGGAAAAAGGAGTAGAGAGAGAAAGTACCAGTTGGATGATCCATCTGAAAATTATGTGGCATAATTTTTTAATTTAATAATACATGGCAGTATCTTGACCTTTAATTTTGAATAGAGGGTTGAGATTTAGAGAACACCATATTTTAGAGTTCCTTAGGAACTCCAGAGTCAGATCCACAAATTTCATCTCAAATCAGTTAGAAAATATATGCACAGTAAAACATGGTAAATAAATTTACTGTCCTAATAATGATGGTTGTTGGGTGGTTTTGGTTATGTGATTTCTAGGCAGCAGCTGTTATAGTGATGATGAATAGTGGGAAGACTATAATATTGGGATGGGACAGGAAGGGTTAGGCTTGATACCACTTGATGAGAACTATTAGAAGATATGATTGCCATAATTGTAGTTAATCTTATCCCATAATTAGTGTGTACACATTGATGTAAATTAGGGATTTCTATAACTGTAAATTAGGAAGTTGCTATACTTGTGTATATAAACCAATGTAATTGAGAAGAAATGAATTAAGAAGAAATTATAAACCTAAACTTTGAGTATTCCTTTCTACATGGTATCAGAGCTTGGTCCTTATTTTTCAGGAAAAACACTGTTCATCGGTACTGTTCATCGGCTCTGTTATTAGTACTGAGATTCCCACCGCTTCTTTGGCATAAATTCTGGTTCTAAAGTGTAGTATAATTAGTTGATATCCTTTGGAAAGTTTATTCTCCTTGGTATATATTATATCTACCTATTATATGACGGAACAAAGTAATGCTAGTAGTGGGGTTCATAACAGTAGTATGGGACAACAAGTCGTTAGAAGCAATACCCTTAATTCAACTTTTCGGAAATTTTGTTCTAAATCTATTTCTTCTCATTATGCCCAATCAGGTATACATTCTTGTGTTTTTAATGTTTCATCAACTTGCCCTAGTTCTAGGGGTGTTCATCGATAATTAACCGTACCGAACTGATCCGAACCGTACCGAACCGGTTACCGAATATACCTAAAATCAAATACCGATACCGGTATCGGTTGAGCCGGTATACCGAACCGGTTAGCCAGTTCGGTACCGGTTTTTACCCACTTTGTACCGGCCTACTTCCAAAATTGAAAACTTTTAAATATTAGGCCCTTAATTAAGTTTTACTTGGTAGTCATTTTATAAGGAAAAGTTCCTTAGACTTTTACCAATTAACTAATGTGGGACTTGAAGACTTTGGCTTCACTTGGTAGTCTTTTTATAAGGAAAACTTCCTTAAGACTTTTACCAATTAACCAATGTGGGACTTGAAGACCTTGTTCACTTGGTAGTCTTTTTATAAGGAAACTTTCCTTAGATTTTACCAATTAACCAATGTAGGACTTGAAGACCTTGTTTCACTTGGTTGTCTTTTTATAAGAAAAACTTCCTTAAACTTTTATTATCTAATTAATGTGGGACTTAGAGACAACCAAGTTCTTTTACACATGAATGACCACCACTACATGTAAGGGAGCCAATGTAGATTTCAAATTTCCGATAAGTCTCACATTGTCTAATATGCCTTCTCTTGTCTTACCTCTGTTTTATAAATAAAGGAGATCATACAATAAGCCCCACATTGTCTAATATGTCTTCTTTAGTCTTACCTTTGTTTTATAAATAGAGGAGACTTTAAGTTAATTTCTTAAGGCTTGGCATGAAAGTCCTAAGAAAGAGATTGGACTGACCTTGTTCTTCTTATTAGGTTGCCCCTTTTTTTGATAACCGGTACGGTTCGGTATTTACTGAACATGCAAAGTAGCTAACCGGAACCGGTACCGAAAACCGTTTATAGTTGCATATACCGAACCGGTACCGAACGGTTTTATTTGTACCGAACTGGTCGGTTCGGTCCGGTTCGGTAGACCTTAAATCCCGAAAATACCAAAACTTTTGCACACCCTACCTAGTTGGATCATAGACACAGGTGCTTCCGAGCATATGACCGGGTCCTCCAACCTCTTTACCTCATACATTCCTTGCTCTGGCAAAGACAAGGTCCGAGTCGCTGATGGTTCCCTTTCTTCTATTTCTGGGAATGGTTCAATAGTTTGTACTCCTTCATTAACATTATCATTTGTTCTTCATATTCCTTCATTTACCGCAAATTTATTATCTGTCCAACGTCTTACTGAATCCTTACATTGCTCAGTAACCTTTTTTCCAACTCATTGTGTTTTTCAGGACTTGGTGACGGGGCTGAAGATTGGCAGTGGTAGTGCAGTTGGTGGTCTATATTATTTAGATGTTCCCTCGTCTAACATGCCTCTAATTACAGCTGGGATGGCTACTCAGGCTCTTCAGTCTACTTCTGACTCTAGCCTGGCTTCTCTTCAGACGTTTGGGACATCCCTCTTTATCAGTATAAGAGTCTTTATTTCCATCTTTAGTTAAGCAGTGTAATAAAACTCAGTTTTTGTATGAACCGTATGAATTGAGAAAACACAAACGTTTTAGTTATTCTGCTATTAACAATCGACATTATGGATCTTTTGCTATTATACATACTGATGTGTGGGAACCCTCTCGGGTTGTTTTCCGTTCTGGTTATAGATGGTTTGTTAGTTTTATTGATTGTCATTCTCGTGTAACTTGGATTTATCTTCTTCGTTCCAAGAATGAGGTGTTTGATTGTTTCCAGGAATTTCATAAAATGATTCAAACTCAATTTGCAGCTAAAGTCAAAATTCTCCATAGTGATAATGGTCGTGAATATAGTAATAATAATGCTTTTGCATCTTATCTATATCAGCATGCTATCATACTTCAAATCTCCTGTGTTAAAACCCCGGAACAAAATGGAGTGGCGGAAAGGCAAAATTGACACTTACTAGAGGTAGCCCGCACTCTTATGTTCACTATGAACACACCTAAATTTCTATGGGGAGATGCTGTTCTGACTGTTGCATTTCTTATAAACCGGCTTCCTTCTAGAATTCTTGGGAACAAAAGTCCCATCTCTTTTCTTCAACAAACGACAAGTCCTCCTTCGCCTCGAGTTTTTGGTTGTGTGCTATGTTCATGATAAATCTCCTACTCGGGGAAAACTAGATCCCAAGGCTCTTAAGTGTGTTTTCATTGGGTATTCTCCAACCTAAAAAAGTTATAAATGTTATCATCCTCTTTCAAACAAAGTATTTGTCACTCGGGATGTAACTTTTTGGAAATTGGAACCTTTTTATTCTTCCTCACCTTCTCCTCAGGGGGGGGATATGATTGATGAGGAGAAGCTTCCTCCTAAGACTGGTATTACAAGTAGTATTATACCACCTTATCCTATAAATTTTTCTCCTATAATTTCTTCTACTGTTCCTGCTGTTGTCTCTGATAAATCTACATAGGGGGAGTTACAGGAGTCATATGCTAGACAGAATGAGCCTGAGTTAAGGACCTATGTTCGAAGAGGCAAAAATAAGGTCACCATTTCTGCACCACTGCACCAACCCTGCTCAGAACCTAGTCCTGATAATGCTAATGGTGAGAATTCTAATTCTACTTATTCTTCTGATTATATTGACCTTCCTATTGCTCTTAGAAAATGGGTTAGATCTTGTACTCAATATCCTATCTCTAATTTCGTAGCCTATAATAAATTATTTGTATCCTACCATTCCTTTGTTTCTTCATTGTCTTCAATATCTGTTCCTCAGGGGTGGAGAGAAGCAATTAGTAATGAGAACTGGAAACAGGCTATGATAGAGGAGATGAATACCCTGAAAAAGAATGATACAAGGGAACTAGTGACTCTTTCTTATGGGAAAAAACCAGTTGGTTGCAAATGGGTGTATACAGTCAAACAGAAGCCGAATGGGACAGTTGAGAGACTCAAAGCTAAACTAGTTGCAAAAGGATATACTCAAACCCATGAGATTGATTATTAGGAGATATTTGCTCTTGTGGCGAAGATGAACTCTGTTCGGACCATAATCTCATGTGCAGCAAACTTCGGCTGAGATCTTCAGCAATTGGATGTAAATGCGTTTCTTCATGGTGACTTGGAGGAGGAAGTATATATGGAAATACACCCTGATTTTGCTTCATCTACCACCAAGGGTAAGGTTTGTAAGCTGCGAAAGACTCTGTATTGTCTGAAGCAATCACCCAGAGTCTGGTTTGGTAGATTCCACAAAGCAATGATAAGATTTGGGTACAAGCAGAGTCGAGCAGATCATACTCTATTTGTCAAACGAATAAAAAGTAAGACTACCATTCTTATTGTTTATGTTGATGACATTGTGGTGATAGGGGATAATAAAGAAGAGATGGTTAATCTCAAAACTAGACTGGCCAAAGAGTTTGAGATCAAAGATCTTGGTCCTTTGAAATATTTCCTTGGTATTGAAGTTGCGAAATCTTCTAGTGGGATTTTTCTATCTCAAAGGAAATATGTACTTGATCTTATAACAGAAATTGGTATGTTGGGATGTAAGCCTGCTGATTCTTCAATAGGTGGCACAGGACCTAAAATTGATAAAGAAAGATATCAACGTTTGGTGGGACGATTGATATATCTTTCTCATACTAGACCTGATATATCTTATGTTGTGGGAGTAGTGAGTCAGTATATGCATGATCCTCGACACTGTCACATGAAAACTGTCTACAGAATTTTGAGATATCTCAAGTTTGCCCCTGGGAAAGGTCTATTGTTTGCACCACATGGTCATATGAGAGTTAAAGCATTTTCCGACTCAGATTGGGCTGGCTCTATAGAGGATCGTCGTTTTACATCTGGTTACTGTTCATTTGTTGGGAGCAATCTTGTTGCATGGCGCAGTAAGAAACAATCTGTGGTGGCAAGATCCAGTGCTGAGGCCGAATATCGGGCTACCGCCTTGGGTATATGTGAACTAATGTGGCTTCGAACTTTGCTAGAAGATTCGGGTGTTACAACTAAAAGGCCTATGCAGTTATTTTGTGATAATAAGACAACCATTAGTATTGCAAACGACCCGGTACAACACGATAGAACGAAACACATTGAGATTGACAGACACTTTATTAAAGAAAAGTTAACTAGTGATTTTATTTGCTTACCTTTTGGCAAAACAGAGCATCAACTTGCTGATATTTTGACTAAGGGTCTTAGTAGTAAGATGTTTCATCCATTATGTTTCAAGTTGGGTATGCGAGACATCTATACACCAACTTGAGGAGGAGTGTTAGAAGATATGATAGAAGATATAATTGTCATAATTGTAGTTAATCTTATCCCATAATTAGTGTGTACACATTGATGTAAATTAGGAATTCATAACTGTAAATTAGGAAGTTGCTATACTTGTGTATATAAACCAATATAATTGAGAGGAAATGAATTAAGAAGGAATTATAAACTTAAACTCGTATTCCTTTCTACAAGAACAATATTAGGGTTTTAGAAATGGGATTAGATTAGGGTTTAGAAATACGAATTAGAATTGTTGTAGAAAATTAAGAAGAATCAGACGTAAATAATAATGCGACAAAAGCCTAAAAACACAAAGCTTCATTCAATTTATTTAATTAACTGAATAAACTTGTAGCGATTGCAATATTTATATCGAAAACCTAAGATTTGGAGACCAAGAAAACTTGGGGGCCTAGAACTTGGAGACCAGATAAAACTCAGTCAAGGAAATAACCTTAATAAACTCCTAATTTATACCTACTGAGCTACCATAAATCAAACTCCTTGGACTCTCTATGGGCTTCCAAAGTCCTCGGTGTTGGTCCAACCAAATTGTTATGGCTTGTCCTAACATCACGATAGTCTTTTAATCTTTCGTTTAGTAGACTAGATTATGTGGCTATGATTAGATTATTTGAGCAGGTAGGATTTGATGTTACTAGATTTATATGGCTCTCTTTTCTTATGACGGGTTGTTTGACAGCTAGCAAGGGACCTTTGCATAAATTAACAAATTATAGCCTTTGGCTTTTGAGTTCTTTTGGGAACTTTAGGATTTTGTTTCAATAGCAACCTTTTCAAGGTCTTCTTTATCTTTCTAAAAGAAGCATAAGCTTCAATAATGAATTGAAGTAAAATTATTCCCCCTTCGAGCTCGTCTACGTAATGGTGTGTGATGTAACCAAGAGGTGCAAGGATTAAGTATATAGAGTTATAGACTCTTCTTTTAGAAAGACTTGCGAAGGTTGTGTTGGCATATTATCGTTAAACATATTATCAACTCTACCTATGGAGCTCAGACATTAAGATAGAAATATGACTGGTAGTAGGCGTGGTAATTCTAAACAAAAATCTCTTATGTTCAGAATGTAACGACATAATATTGGAATGTTTTAATTTATATTATCTTGGCTTAGAGATTGCTTCTTGTCCTTTCATCTTTTTTGGGACAGTCACTTTTCTTGTGAACTTCCGTATTGGGCTCTTCTCTCTGTCTCTCTCTGTGTTTGGGGGGTGATGTCTTTTTTGGATTTACCGAGGGTTCAGCAGGCGGATTTCTCATCCTCTTCTTTTGTAATTTAAAACGCTTCTATTTCTAATGGGTAATTATCTCATTTAGTGCAGAATGGAAGGAATTAATGACTCCTCAAGCTTCATTTAGTTGTGTAATAGATGGATGGGATTTAATTAAAACGTTTGAAGTTTATGAGTTATAACCATCAAAATATCTGCCAATAGTCGTGGATTTTAGCTATTCTTTATTTTTTCGTAACCCTTTACGAGCTTTGAGTCGTGGGTTACTTACCATGTGGGCTGCAATTAACCAGCATGGATTTAACACGAGTTAAGCGGTGACACAAGTTCACAACATTAAATTAGCTATGGAAAATTCAGTAACTCTGTTTTATTAATATTATATCTTTTTCCTTATCTAGTGAGGAGAATCGAAAAGCTGTTCTTAGCCATGCTGTTTAATGCTTATTTGTATGAGTATTATTATCTTAACTCTCTTGTTCATTTGATACTTATTTATTTAATGAGGGCTTTGTGGAGACTTACATTGTTAAGTTGCTAAAGTATAATAACCTTTGCACACCCAATCCACAACTGAACATTGTGTTATCATCATCTGAGTTATGATAATTTTTGTAACAAGAATATTTTATTTATGCTATTATAGCTTGGTTTGAGCTGCTTTCCATGTCTTATTTGCTGCTTTTTATGCATTGTTTTTCTGTTCCCAATGACGCTGCCTTTTTCTCTCAGGTTAAAAGCATTGGTAGCAATTCCGAAAGTTCAACCACGATTTGCCATTGCAATTTGGAAAAAATACCCTACAATGAAATCCCTTTTGGGTATTTATATGGATCCAACTAAATCAGTGAGTATTATATGGCTATACTTCCCTATTTGAAGCAAATCAACTTATCTCTTGGTAATTGACTCTGAACTTTCCAATTCAATTACCTTTATGCCATTGTTACACTGTTCACCTTGTGTATCACTTCTTGGGTGGCCCATTTTCCTAAAGCTAATATCAATAAACACTTTTTGCCTTACGAACAAAGATATCAAAGGCCTCCTTTTGTTAGGTGAGTAACATGCAACCTCTTAGAAGTTTTAGCTAGAAGATTTGTGGGCTCAAATCAGGGGTTCTATATAAGCTAGGAAAAAGGATTCATACGAGTCCTGTCAAAAGATTGAGGGGTTTCCACTCACAGTAGAGTAGAAAATTGGTTCTGTATGACTAACTTGTTTCACTTCAATTCAGTTCAGAAAATGCAATAAATCTTTTGAGAAAGTTTTAGGAATGCTGCTAGGCAATTTCATGAAATAGGCAATAGGAAACTCTCCAAATATGCTTCGGAAACTTGGAGAAACTTGGTAACAAAAGCTTTCTAATCTCATGCTTTCCTCACTACTTTTTAATCAAAGCTTTCTATAGTGAAAGGCCATTATCACTTTCAAGGAAAATGTTAATGGCCATGATCACTTTCATGAAAAACATTAAAGGCCATTATCAAGTTTATATTAATTGAGGGTTTTGGGAAGGGTGAAGTTGATGTAGATTACGGTCCAAAGTATCGGCCGATATCGGTACGTACCGGCCGATACGCATGGGTATCAGCAGTGGCCAATACATAACGTATTGACCGATATGTAAATGTATCTTCTGATGCTGCTATATACAATATATAAAAAGAATTTTGAATTTTGAATCAAGAAAAGTTAACAAGTCCAATAATTATGTATCATATACTTATGTAGTGTTATATATATATATAAAATGACAACTTTGTATGTATTAAGGATAATGCTAGTGGTCTCAATTTTTTTGATTTCAAAGGTTCTCAAATTATGTGGCATATAATATTTTAGTAATACTTTATAGCATGGCCAATCACAAGAGATGTGCCTAAAACCAATGTAATGTAATGTAATGATGTCACGTCATTTGAGACACTTTTTGAGACCAACATTTTGTGACCCCTAGCATTACCCATGTATTAAATCATTATTTTACTTATTCTTATTTTTTAGTATTTGTTAAAAATTTGTAAAGCAATATATAAAGCTTAGTTATGTATCGCTCAATAACGATACCGATACTGATACCCGATGCCACATGAAGAATTGACACCAGTATCAAGGAATTTTCCTTAAAGCTTTTAGCAGTATACCGTCGAATTGTGCTAATTACATCAGTAAAGTTTTGGGGCGCAAGAGGAAGGTCTCAAGAAAAATTATAAAAATACAGGTAAGTAATATGATATTAAGCATAAATGATAAAACCATAATGTATAATTTGTCTCTATCTATTAGAGGTTGTCTGAATTACTTTACTTCGAATGCCATTCGGAGGACTAGCTCCTAAAGAAGGTTTCCTTGAAGACTGCATTGCTACTTTAGACAGTATGTTGACCAGTAATAGGAAAAATATAAATGCGACAAATGCTATGTATTAGAACTTTACAAAAAAGATGAAATAACTTGTACATAGGAAACCCATGCTAAACAAATGGACAAAAATACCATAAGCAAAAATAAATATGTTCATCTCACAGCTTCATTCAAACTCAAGATGCAGTAGCAGAAATTAACTACACTTTACAGGTTAAAATTGAAGGTGAGCAATGCAGATACAATTAACTGCCTTCAATAAACGAGAATCTATTTCTTGAAACACGTTGAAGGACAAAGCGACTTTCTTGATTTGTTGTGTCCCTGTAGTTTTTCAAGGGTTTACTGTTTCTAATATTCATTTAATTATAAGGTAATCCCCTTTTGATTGTTTTTCTTTTCCTTATTTTTCCAGGGGCCTTATTCTTTTCTTTTTTTCTTTTTTTTCTCTTTTTCTCTTTTGGATATGTTAGTTTG
Organism: Aralia elata; assembly: GCA_034770075.1. Taxonomy (NCBI): domain Eukaryota; kingdom Viridiplantae; phylum Streptophyta; class Magnoliopsida; order Apiales; family Araliaceae; genus Aralia; species Aralia elata. The sequence goes on from CM068387.1 coordinate 2,858,386, forward strand.
GCCCCAAGAATAGGGATTGGAGCCAGAGACCTTGATGTTTGAGGTTATTCCTCAAGGACTCTAGCATTTCTCCCACCCAAGAGAGTCCAGTTGCCTTGCTCGTTAATTTATTTTTTAGGTGTACTTTGTTCCGCTTCTTTGTAGTCTTCCTTCTTTTATTTTTTTATTCTTTTTATTTAAACTTATTGAGTAAATAAATACCAATAAAAGCGCTAAAGAGGGGGGGGGGGTTGAACCCACATACACTTGTAATATAAAAGTATATGGGACCCAAAAGGCACACTTATTATGCCCAATAACATCAATACTGGATCTTGTAAAGAGCCTACGTTAGGGGCTCCTATAGAAAACTCCCCTAAAAGTCCACGAGATGCACAATAGAGTCCGGAAATGCCTCATGGAGACGAAAGAAAAGAAAAGCAAAATAAAGAAACAAAACTTGCTTTGTATCCTTATTTGTGTCTAATTATATTTTTCAAATATTTATGTTTGAAAAGATCGACTGTAAGATTTGGCGAATAAAAACCTTATAAACTGCAAAGAGAGAAACAAAATGGTTCACCAAATTGCTTATGTAAAGATGAGATTAAATGACAGTCATTCTATGCACTGTACTACTATTGGAGTTTTAATTATGAGCAATCTGAATGAGTCTATTGTTATCATAGAATATGATGGAACATACCCATGTGAAACATAAGCTAGTGGAGCCAATAAATTTCTTATTCTTCTATGACCAGCCATTTTGAAGTACAGTCTCTCCTGTTACCTGCCAGGCACCTCTCTCTCTCTGTCTCTCACAGACACCCACCCACAGCGCTGGGTAAGTGACAGATTTTAGATTATGTTATGCACTGGAATGGATCCATTTTGTTGTTTGTCCAAGACACTAGGTTACGAAGCATACTTTATTATGATGGCTGGTAAAGCTTACTTACAATAAATTTATTGGTAAATGATAAATGAGCTTACTTGCAAATAATATTATCCTAGAACAGCAGTACACATAAATACAGAGGATGTTTCATAGTTTGATTGGTTTAAAAATTATTAGGAATAAAGTTTCAAAGTACACGTCTGTTACTAACTTCTAAAATATTATTAATTTTCATTAAATCAAGTGATATTTCATATTTCTTTTGTTTGATTGGAAGTGGATATTTTAAATCATTTGATACAAACTCAATGTTTAAGGTTGAGTCTTAGGTCCAGCATTGTGATCTTTACTGATAACATGACTGTACAGTTAAATAGATATTATTACATCCTTAGTATGTGTAAAAGATGAAAACCCCTCTCCCCCCGGTTGTGGGGAATATGTTTTTATTTTTCCCTGCGAAATCATCTTGTACAACTAAAGGACAAAATCAAAATCTCTACACAGTCTATAAACCTATCAAACATGGCATTGTCAATAATGACATTTAACTTTGTTGTTCTGTGTGTAATGGCAGGTGCATGAAAAAGAATTTCTACTCGAGGACTTGACAACAGAAGGATTACTTGGTGAGGACAGAAGATTAGGTGAGATTTGTTCAAAGAGAGTATATAGAATATTAATGGCTCAATGCGGGAACATCAAAACTGATGATGTTGAGTATGGAGCTGATTTCTTCCGCTCGCAATCTTCTTGAATGATGTATTTTGCTGTATCAATAGAAGTGGACAAAACTATTGGCGAGTGTACATGTTCCACCTATACTCTTCTTTTAGTAATTAACTCTGTCGCAACATTCTTTTCTTTTCAAATAAAATATATTTCTAATATTGAAAACCAAGTTGGAAGTAGTTTTTGCAATTCACTCCTCGACTGTCGCCTGAAACTGACCTGGGTCAGAGTTTGACACCATTTGAGAGGATTTGTTTGTGTTTGAGTTGTGCCTATGCAAACCAAGAGGCATTCCGCCATTCCTCGTGTCTCTTCAAATTAAGAATCAAGTATCGGGCTTTTACCTCACCACGCTATGTTAAAGTTTTAGTTATGTTGCTCTGTCCGTTGTGCTAGAAAATATGAATTAGTTTCCCGCAATCATCATATCTAATATCACTCCGTCCCAAATTAATTGCATTTTTAGGACTTTTTAAAGTCAAATTGACTATTTTTAAAACTAATTTTTTTACTATTTTTGCTAACATATAGGTGAAGATATTATAACCAAAAGAAAGTATATACAATTTATTACTAATTTCAATTTTTATAATTTTAGAAATATATTTATATATTCTTAATTATTAATTTTAAAAATAGTCAATTTGACTTAAAAAAGTCCTAGAAAAGCAATTAATTTGGGACGGAGGGAGTACAATGTAATTAAGTGATTGAAAGTTGGGAGTATTTTGTGAGTCAAAGTTTGCGGAAAGTGAAATTTTCATTGATGTCAGTTTTGTCATTTCATTAATTTCATAAGTCTTGAAAGGCTTAGGTAAGGCATACCTTTTCCCCTTAAAATTACCTGTTCTACTAATTTTTATTTATGTTAAAGAAACATTATTGCCATATTTGTTGATTTTGTGAATTAGTTAAATCAACTTGGATGGGAGCCTGAATGAAACAGTTCTGGTTGAATAAATTGAATGACTGAATGAATTGATTGAAACTGACACTGAATGAAAAAAAGTTGTTTGTTAACTGATTTGTTTGAAATAATTGAATGACAATATTTCTCATTTTAACCTTCTGAATTATCTAAAAAAAGATATTTTTGAGACACTTTTTAAAACAAAACGTGAACCAAAATTGATATAAAAAAAAAAAACCAAAAAACTTTTTGTCTCGTATTTTTTATCTATTCAATATATATCAATACAAATCCATAAACAAGAAGGGTAATTAATTCAATTCCAAAACATATATATTGCATAATTTTATAAACAGTATTACATGATATTACATATATTTCATATCTCAGATCCAAATCTCTTTCTCTCTCCGCCACAACATGCTTACCATACAAATACCCATTTCTGTCATCTTCCAAATACTGCACCATTTGCTCCGGCGATCTCTTGATCCACTTTGGGGTTTGGGCATGTGAGCTCTGGTTGCGCTTAAGGGTGCTTAAATATTGGGCTTTTGCTTTGATTATGCGGCGGGCGTTGTCATCGGAGAGTCGATTTTTGGGGTTTTTGGACTTGGGTTTTGGTTTGTTGAGGTTGTTGCCGTCGCCATGGGTTTGATGAGACTGAGCATAATATGATGACGCTTTTTGATTTGGAGGTTTTGGAGGGTTTTGAAGATAGGGAATTGAAGGGGTTCGTGGAGATGAATGAGGATTTTAGAGCTTCCATTGATTGAGATTTGTTGTTATTGTCAATTTTGGGCTATCTTGTTGGTTTTTTGAGTTGTGGGTTTGGAGGCAACATCCGTAAAAATTCATTCAGACGACTAGTTTACCTATTCAGTGTGAAAATAGTGGCTTATTCGGTCAGTTGAAATTGGATCATTCAGATCTTAAAAAATGATAATCAAACAGTCTGAATGGCTGAATCACTTAGATGCAGAGCCATTCAGACCGAAACAAACAGGGCCTTAGCCCTTGGAATCCAATTCTAAGTGTAGCTAGATCATCATCAAAAGAAGAGGCTTCCTTTCGCTCTCAAGTGCTAGTATCAAATCAAGGACTCTTTAACGGTGAATCTCGTGCGGAAATTGAATTGTTTCATTTTCATCAAAAATATTGTGTTGGTCTTCAGTCAACAATACTAAATGCAATGGAGATTCCATTCTTATTTTGTTTCAAAATAGTACCTATACTAACAAAAGTATTTCATTCTGTCAAACAAAAAAAAACCAATGATCCAATGGAAAAATCATGTGTGAATTTTGTGACTATGTGGCTCCAACATGGAGGTGATGTGGATGTTGGCATGGGCATGTGGGGCTAATATTAGGAGAGAGAAAATACTATATTACAAATGAATTGGGTTAAACATAACCCATCACAATTTCTTTGAATTTTAAGATCAAAGCCATAATGGTTTAACTTTTCCAAACATTCTTCACAACCCAAAATTTGCAAACTATCTTCTTTAATCTCTTCTTATTCCCTCATCCTCGTCACTCAACCCATTAAATTCCATCTCCAAAAGCAGTTTCTAATCCAATCAAACCCACTTTCGAGCATTTTTTGATAATTTAGACTGAATTTAAACACACACATCCTATCTTGGCCACTATCAAGAATTGAACCTAGAACCTCTTACTTTGCAACAGATATAGTACACCAACTGAGTTAAAGCTCATCAGTTTTCGAGCATTTTCTCTATGAATATGTATTTGCAAGATCAAAGATTCAAATGAAATTTTTTTGAAAGAAAACATCAACCACCACTCGCTTTTGCATCTCTGTCGCCTGAGAAATTTCTATCAATAACTCGTCGTAGCAACAAATCGTAGCCTCACGAATAGAAAAAATTGGAAGAAAGCGTTATTTGTTATTCATGGAATGTTTTTATGTAGATTTTGAAACAATTTTCACATATGAATTTCTTGAAAAATGGGTGATAGGGAGAAGGTAATGATGGAGGGCATGATAATTTTATGTTTTGGAGTTATGGATACATGTGTATAGACAAAATTGAGAATGTATGTAAAGAAGGTGAAAAAGATATCAAAACCCTTCCCTGTTAATCTTCAAAGTAAGGGGAAAGAAATTGGGTCTTTGTTTGACCTGACCTATACACTTCAATTTTTTTTAACATAAACTTCTACTTTAACAGATTTTTTCAATACAAGCACTCGTTTGTTATTTTTTTTTAGTTGGGGAACCTATTTGTAAGTCGTGCCCTACTACAGACAAAATTGAGCGTTTCTTATCACAACCCTTTTTTGTAGCAGAAGTTTTTACTGGTTCTCCAGGGAAATATTATTGACCTGGCCAGGAAAAAAAAAAGTCGCTCTATTTTTTTATGAGACTTCTAATTTAACTCCTTTGGGAATGTTAGAGAAAGATACAACTCTGTTAAGCACATATTTGAAATTAAGGGTACTATCGACGCTGGAATTTTTTTTCTTTATTTTATTTTTGATAGATCGTGGATTTTAAGGGTGATTTTGGGAAAAATCGACATAAAAGTCGACGGGGTTTGAAAGTTTAATTTTAATGGGGGGGTCAATTAGACAGAGTCGCTAGTTAGTAAAGGTTTAATTGGATGTACCAACTCATCCAATTTTTTAAGTTTTGATAATCGAGATTTCCCATCGTGTGACTCCATAAAATTGGTCCACAACCGAGATTCATAGAGTTCGGGGGACTTGCTTAAGCGAGGGAAAAGTGTTAGGCACCTCCCGACTTCCGTGAAACACAGTTATCGCTTTCTTAATATTTTTCTTAAAAGATTAAATAAATTACCTCGAGAAACGCGAGGTGTGTGTTTATATTATGTGTCTATATAAATTGTGTCATTTAGAAAAAATTAGGGTATCACCTCCTAGAGTTAATTTGAATCGAATAGTGAAGCATAAGGTATCGTCTCTTATTCAGTCTCAGTCGAAATCTAGGGTATCGTCTCTTAGAGTCAAGTCGTGAAATGTAAATAACTTAGGGGTCGTCTCCTAAGGTCGAGTCATGGAATTTAGGATGTCGCCTCCTAGAATCGAGTCATAAGATGTAAATAACCTAGGGGTTGTCTCCTGAGGTTAAGTCGTGGAATCTAAGGAGTCGTCTTCTAGAATTGTCAAAGTCTTGATGGGTGCATTATCTTGAAAGCAACTTTGAGTATTTTTGAACCTATGCACGAAGGATTTGATTCGAAGAAAAAGTTTCATTTTAGCTTTCATTTGATGAGAAATTTAAAGTGTCGTTTAGGGAAAACGTTGTTTTGCAAACCCTTTGTCAAATAGGAATTAAAACTCTCTATTATTTTCAATTTTATCCTAGGAGTAGTCTAATAACCTAATTTGATTCAATTTTGAAAAATCTTGCAATTTCGTTTGAAAATCGTTTTCGTATGTCGAAAGATAAAAATCAAGCATAAAAAAAATAGGGTTGGAGCCACCTATGGGCATGTAAGCCATTTAAATAACTCCAAGCACCTCAAAAAATCCACTATCAAGAGGCCTTAAACCCAATTTTCGTGGGATGGAACCCTCGATATTGTTTTAAGGCCTGAATTACATTTACAATGATCAAATCGTAAAATTACACCCGTTAACAATGTCCATTGTGGAAATATCATTCAATTTTCGTTAAATACTATGTTTTAGGGCCTTGAATTTATTCCTAAGCTCACATGATTCACAATCATACTCAACAATGCATTGAGACCTATAAATAGAGTTTAGAGTTTAGGAAAGGACTTCCGTAAACCCTAAATCCATAAACAAATCAACAACATCACAATTATATTGTTTAACTATATCGTAGGAATCGAATTATATCACCAACTATCATCGAAATCGCAAGGATCTATTATATATCTAGGAGATCTATTAAAGGAACTTAAAACCTAGGGAATGAAACCCATAGATCTAAGATTTCATAGATCTAAAAACAACAAATCGAGATCTAATCAAAAATATATCCCAGATTGGTTATAAGGAGATTCTATTCATGAGAATTCCTTGCTGGCCAAAAAGGTAGGATCCCCTCACCACTAGATATTAATCTAGGATATTTGAGTGACCTAAAAATCAATAAAAAAATAACTCCCAAATAAAAATAATCGGTAAAAGAAGTCGAATCAAAGTCAAAATCGATAAATTACTAAAAGGATATTCTCGGTTAGTGAGGAGATTCTATCCGTGAGAAATCCTCTCTAACCATTCATAATCCTAAAAATAGGATCCAAACACCTCTACATATGATCTAGGATGTTATGAGAGCCTTAAATGAAGAAACAACCATAAACAAACAAAGTCCAAGCACAACAATTGATAAAATAAGCTAGATCTAAGCTAGATCTGGTATAAAGATAAAAAATGAACATTAGGAGTAAAAGTTTCTTCCTCCTTAAGCTTTGTATGGATGACTTGACTATAGATTGGTGAGAGATTTGATGAGAAAAACTAGATCTAGATTGGATTTAGAGAGATTTTTTTTCTCTTATTCTTTCTATTTCTCTCCCTAGATAACACATTTTCTCTCTCTAAAATGCATTCTTCTCCAAGAAAATGAGCAAATGCACTTATTTATAGACCACCTAGGCCTGCCGCAGGTCTACCTACGGCAGGCCACAGGTCCACCTGTGGCAGCCCTAGGGTGGGGCCAACCTGTCTCGTTTTTCATGTTGCACCATTGGTTTTCATGTTGTGCACTGAAACGTCAATAACTTTCAAATCGGGAAGAGTTAGAAAACGTGTCATACCAATCCGGAAAGATCTTTTTGAGATCTACACAATAACATCAAATTTGATCAACTTCGGATCCAAAAAGATAGAAAAAAGGGGAAACCATCCTTTTATAAATGTTAACTAGTCGTTCGTCCTCTTTTCTGTAGTTTGTCTTTTAGAGGTCATTGTGCGGACTCCAGATAATAGTTCTGAGCTTGGCAATCTTTGCTTTGACATCTTTGCCTTTAGGTGAAATGATGCTACTGCCCTCCTGCCATTGTTAGAGAAAAGATGTGCAAATTTTGGGTGTCTACAGATGCCCCTCTTTGTCATGCTTATGCAATGTAATGAAACAAGCATGACAAAGAAGTAGATGCCTAAATGCATGACAAGATACATAATGATGCATGGATCTAGGTGCCGAACCCCTAATAAAGTTAGCTACATATCTCTTCAATCGAGAATCAGGCACAATCGTAGTTCAAATGTGATGAATGACGAATTAAATGTAGATGAGCACCGGTTTCACATAGTCGGGAATGTATCAAAGTTTTAAAATGAATCATGACTTGATTAATTTAAGGAAGAAAATGAATCAAACCCAAGGATCACATTTAATAGACTTCACGGTACGCTTGCGTGAGGTGGTCGTCGCCCGGATCGTTTCTAGCAAAGTTATAAGGTGGAACTCTTTCGACACCGCAACCTAAGGCCTATAAAGAGACGAGAACCTTGGTACAATCGATCAAATAATAAATCTGCATTGAATGGAACACCAATGACAGCTTAGGTTGATCTAAGCTGAATGAATATCTATCTGATCAAAGCATGTTTGTAACATTAGGAATTGTAAAGTCCTTAAATGAATTTAATGTACAAGGACTTAGAATAGAAAAAGATCAAACTTGTTAGGTTGATCTAAGCTGAATGAATATCTATCTGATTAAAGTATGTTTGTAACATTAGGTATTGTAAAGTCCTTAAATGAATTTGATGTACAAGGACTTAGAATAGAAAAAAAATCAAACTTGTTAGGTTAATCTTATGAGCTGTAATGATATATGTATAAACAAGGGCCAGACTGAACGTAGAGCACTGCACAAACCAAGTGAAGGATCGTAATGCAGTCAGCCAACCTCGCAGAGTCAAGTATGCCATCACAAAGTTTGCCAGGCAAACGTAGAGTAAAACCCAATAGATCGTAGAGCTCTCTTGGAAGAACGTAAAGCACTCTCGGCAGGACGTAGAGCTCTCTCTCGGTAGATCGTAGAGTTCTCTCGACAGAACGTAGAGCTCTCTCGGCAGATCGTAGAGTTCTCTCGGCAGAACGTAGAGCACTCTCGGCAGGACGTAGAGTTGTCTCGGCATTACAATGCTAAATCTCAAGATCGTAGAGTCTGCCAGACAAGCACAGTAAAAAGCTCGGCAGATCGTAAAGCTCACTCAGCAGCACTCTCTTGGCATCGTAGAGTTGTGCATGTTAACGCAGAGCTTGCAAGGCAATCGTAGAGTATGGATCGACAGAACAAGGAGCTTACTCAGGATCGTAGAGTGCGCACTGCAAAGAGGAGATCGTTGTGCTAACATGGGTTCGTAGAGTCAGTCCAAGTCAACCACTCTACGACTCCTATGAACAATCTACAATCAAGCAATAACGTAGAGCAGTCTTTGTTGAAGCACCCAAAGTTAAAGTGGCAATCTTCATAAAGACTTCTAAGCAAGCTGAACATGAGCTATCAGACATAGGAAGATCTCTGAGCGTAACCAAAGCATCAAGCCATAACAGAGATCACAGGACAGCTTAAGCAACCACTCTACGATCCATCAAGACTCTATGACCTGCACCAAAGACAAGGTCGTAGAGTAGGAAAGCAACAGCAAGATCAAGTGATCGTAGAGTTGAGCCTAAGATAACAGAGGCACTCTGGCAGTCTCAGCAAAGCAACAAGAAGATCATAGAGAAGTACTCTATGACGAGACATAAGAGAGAATGTCTGAAGATTAAGTAGAGCAGTCCTCTACATCAAAAGTGCTACAGCATCAGAAGATCATAGGGCAGTCCTCTATGACATAACAGCAGGGCCAACACCTGAAAAACATAGAGCAGTCCTCTATGATTAGCATAACTGCAGCAATGGCTCAACAAAGATCATAATGCTATGCTCTAAGAACGAAAAGCTAAATGGAGATCATAGAGCATAAGGGAGCACAAACTACAGTATAGTAAGAAGCACATTAAAGCTAAATGCAAGTGCAGATAGCCACTCTATGAACCGCTAGGCAGCACAAGGCCATACTGAAGTTAGCAGCCAACTCTACGATCAGAGACAACAGACTTTAGTCTGAAGCAAATAGTTAACTCTACGATCAGAAGCAACAGGCTATACTCCAGATGATCGTAGAGTAAGTAAGTACCAACAAGGATTAAAGATATCAGAGCACTTAGGATTTCTATCCCAGGATGAGCGGCTGAGTAGTTAAATGAGTAAAATAAGGAACCAATCTGTGGGACTCAAACAACCATGTTTACAGCAGTCAACAGGTGGCTCATGTGACTCCACTATCTTGGTACTAGCTAATGGATGTTGACTCAACCATCACTAGCAGACTTAAGGAAGTAAAATATTTAGTGGTGCAATAAACAAGTCTGCAGAAAGAAAGTCTCCAACGAAAAGAAGTGCAACGGGAAGATATCAACGATAAGCTTCCAACGGGAAGAAAATGGAGATCTACAAAAGAGAAAACTGCATTCGAATTGCAGTGTGTGTGTGGTGAACAAGAGCAAGAGCACTGACTAAAGAGCTAGAAGCTTCACTGTAATATGAGAGGTATGCCGAAGGGCTGGCATATGAGCTAAGAGTCGAATGACCAAGAAGCCAAGATCAAGAGTGACCAGATCCAAAACGGACAACTCTATGATCAAACAAGGAACACTATGAGCTGAATAGATAAAGAACTAACTTGGGCAAGTCAACCAGTGTTCATTTAGAGTGATCATCTGCATCTGCTATGTACAAGAAAAAGGAAGGGCGTCAACGACCATCATCATCAGCATCCAGAAGAAGATCACAAATAGCTGCCAAGTACTTGAAGATGAAGGAGATCAAAGTTCATCTTGGCAGCACAACCAAATAAACAATCAACACACCAAAGAGGGCGGAGCGTCCTTGTCTTAAGTGACTAAACAAAGTCAAGTCTGGTGGACTTGTTGAGTACCAAAGGGTACAAGAGATTCTAAGGCTGCTGGTCTTAGTCTACAGGGTTCCAAGGCTGCTGGCCTTGAAGAGTTCTTTGTGATCTGGGTTTCCAAGTCTACTGGACTTGAAGAGGGTCATAGGATCCTTGTCCAAGGAACTAAAAATAACTCATGTCTGTGGGACTCAAGAGGGGTCAGAGGATCCGTGTTTGCGGGACTTGAGGAGGGTCATAGGATCCTTGCCTTAGTAGCTAAAAATAACTCTTGTCTGCTGGACTTGAGGAGGGCGGAGAGTCTTTGTCTTTGTGACTAAAACCATTAGTGGAATTCCTACTTGTTGAAGTATAAGAGTGGAGTAGGAGTTATTCAATCTCCGAACCACTTAAAAATCTCCTGTGTCTTTTACTTTATGTCATTTACTTTATGCACATTAACTACTATATCTGCTATCAACCATATCGTAGATTTGTCGATTGAACTGAGATTATGTTTACATCTATGAAGGGGCTATTAAAGTATATTTCGCTATGCATGAATTGATTCTACTATTCATAACTGTTATACTTTCATGGATAAAATGAATTTTTTTTAAAGGATCTATTCAACCCCCCCTTCTAGATCCCTATTGTGTCCTCGGGAACCAATAAAATCCTATCTAATATATCTTCTAATTAGAATTGGAAACAAAAACATAACTAAAAATCCACAAATTCCGTGCAAATCTGCGCTTTCAAGAAACCTGGGACGCGGAACAGAACTTGTGTGCCGCGGCTTACAGACAGGAGCGTCGTGGCTTATGCGTGCGCCACGGCCTTGAGAATGGCGCGTCGCGGCCCAAAACTTATGTCCAATCCGTCTTGTTTTGCTGATTTTGAACCATTTTCTTGCAACAACATAATGAACTTAGACTCATCCTTCGCCCACAAATCCTTTTCATTCCAAACATCTTGAATTAATCTGTTAAGTCCTTCTTTGAATCGTTTAGCTCGCGACCTCGTAACTGGACCAGTTGGCACTTGAACTGGATCCGCCCACGTTTGGCCTCCGTGACTTCCATCCTTATTCGAGTTAGGCATGTCCTCATCATTCCTCTCCTCTTAAAAAGGATTTGTCCTCAAATCATCACCTACATCAAATAGACTTAAATCAGTAACGTTAAATGTGGCACTAATATTATACTCACCAGGTAAATCCAATTTGTATGCATTGTCATTTATTCGCTCGAGAACTTGAAAAGGACCATCTCCCCTTGGAAGCAATTTTGATCGCCTTTGAGCCGGAAATCTCTCTTTCTGCATATGTAACTAGACCCAATCTCCCGGTTCAAAAATAACTTATCGAGAACCCTTGTTGGCCTTTTTTGCATATTACTTTGTCCTCCTTTCAATGTTGAGTTGTGCTTTTCATATATCTGCTTAACAAACTCAGCCTTTTTCTTTCCATCCATGTTAGTATATTCAAAAACAAGTAATGGAGGTAAATCCAATGGAGTTAAAGGATTAAAACCATATACAATCTCAAATGGAGAATAGTAGCAGAATGAACTGAACGATTGTAAGCAAAATCTTTTTCCCCTCCTCTTCAAAAAGATTTATCCTCAAATCTGGTATCCACTCCTCCCGAAAAGGATTTATCCACAAATCTATTCCTACATCAAAACAGACTAAGTTAGTAATTATAGCAGAAATGCAATCAAAATTCCTACCTAATAAAATAAACATGAATGCAATAAAATAAACGCAAGAAAAACTATGAAAAGTTCCATATTCTCCTGGATCAAATATCAGTATGTAAAACCCTTCACGTTGCATATCCATCCATCTACGAATCTATGGATCAAAAGATAATATGATGATCTCATCCATCCGTAAATATATCCATTGACGAATTCTCGGATCAAAAGTAAATCTTATGATTTCGATCATTCGCACTAACATCCATCCCATTGCACCTGGATCAAATAATAATCTTTGATACTTTCCATGGCGTAATTGCAAACATACTTGAATTCCTAGATTAAACACAAAACAAAACAAATCAACATGTATCTTTTGTCTAATCACAAAGAAATCAAATAATTCAAATTCACACGCATAGTCTACTAGAACAATATTCAAAACACTTCCTTGTAGACACTCATTGCATTGCTTGAATTGTTTTGCCCAACGAATCCTGCTTTTCTCCTCGACGAGTATGAACCCATCTCGAATCTGCAAAACAAAATCAACCTTTCCCTTTCCATTGACATTAACACATTCAAAATCAAGTAATCACAACAATGGAATAAAAAGGTCACTTCTAACTACAACAGACGAAAACTCAATAGCATATTGACGATGATCACAAACAAACTCAATAAGTGCTAAAGAATTTTTCCAAGCATTGACAAAAATAGGAATATCATTGACACAGATAATAACAATTTTTTCCATTAATGAATGCAAAATATGATTTAATATGAAAACATTTAATGCATTAGTTATTCCGAATGAATTAACTAGACACGCATGTAAACCATATCTTACTCCATTTTGACGATAAACACTTTTTAAATTAATATCAAATGATAGTGCATTAGTTATTCCGAATGAATTAACTAGACACGCATGTAAACCATATCTTACTCCATTTTGACGATAAACACTTTTTAAATCAATATCAAATGATAGCAAATCATGTAATGAAGATTGTTCTAACGGAATGACATGATCACTACCACTGTCAACTAACGACAAATCATGTAAAGATTTACTAGCATGAAACCCTAACACATTATATGAATAAGAAAACCTAGAATGAATTTCATGCAAGTAAAAACATTGAAAACGAGAATACACATTATAATCATAAACTAACTCAACAAAGATTAAATATCCCTCATAGTTTATGATGAAGATGATTCTACCATCAAAATAGCTAACAACAAACTTACCAATATATATGGATAAGAAAACCTAGAATGAATTTCATGCAAGTAAAAACATTGAAAACGAGAATGCATATCATAATCATAAACTAACTCAACAAAGATCAAATATCCCTCATAGTTAATGATGAAGATGATTCTACCATCAAAATAACTAACAACAAATTTACCAATAGAAGCATGCAAAACATGTTTTAATAAGCTCATAAAAACACTAGATGCATTAGTTAATCTAACCGAAATAACTATCCACCTATACAAATCACATGTTACCACAATTTTCCATTTATCACAATCCCTTATGCTACTTTGATTAGGCAATATCATCATATGGTCATCTTCAAATGTAGATAAAACATAAGTACTATGCAATTTATCAAATATATTATCTAAGTAAAGAAAATAACAACGATACTTATTTATCAATATAAAATCGACAAACATGCTCGATGTCTTATCCTCCTTAGGTACTATGATCTCTTGAATGACACATAAACTCATGTCTTCATCCACGATACCCGCCTTGATCAACTCTCCAACCCCCCTTTGGGACTCCTTCATTTTATCAGGAATATTGTAGGTCGATCGATATGGAACGATAGCACCGGGTATGTATTCACTCACCTGTATAAGAGAAACAATAGAACTAGACAAAACAGAGTTAATCTAGTTAGTATTCAAAAGTGCCATCTTGTACGAATATACAGTCATTGGCTGTTCAAAATACAATTCTCTTTCACTCACTCTCTTTTTCATAGTCACATATTTTTCTCTCTTGTTCATTCTCCCTCTCAAATGTTTCTTTCTCTCGTTTATTTTCAATCTCGCTCTTTTCACGCTCTCTTTTCTTTTCATTCTCATCTCTCTAATTCTTTTTTCTCACTATCAATCTCTTGATCAATTTCTTTTTGTCGTTCATTTTCTTTCTCTTGATCACAATCATTTTGAACAATCATTAGATCTTCATGGACTTCATCATATATATTATAAGCTAACAATTCTCCTTCGGACTGCATATTCTTTTTTATCTTCTTCCTCTCTCGGCTGATCTTGCTCCTTTTGCACCTTAGAGATGTTTTGTAGTTGCATCCAACAATCCTCCATCCCCTTACGAAATGAATCCATGATATCTTCCCTTGCCTTTTTTGAAAATAATTGTTCCCTATTCACCTTAGGAATTTCTTGTGACTGTCTCCGATATGAGTCTTCCTACTTATGATCCTTTCTTTCATCATCCCAATTTGGTCGCCTTGAAGGTTGCTCTACATGTCTAGGAGATGCATACTCATTCTTCCTATTAAGTTGTACTGAAACAAACCGCTTCCTCATCATGGTTTTCAACTCTTCTCATGTCTCGATCGGATGCTCTCCACATCTTTGCCTACTAAGCACAAATTGATCCCACCATATAGTTGCATGACCAGAAAAATCTTGAACCGCAAGTTTGAACTTCCTCCGCTCAGAATAGCTATGATAGTTAAACTCTCGCTCTATCTTTTTCTCCCATCTCAAATAAGCATCTGGATCATTCCTGTCTTGGAAAGGATTCCTTCGAGACCCATAAGCACTTCCACAATTATATCCATACATATTTGCTGCAAAACAGAGGTTAGTAGATAAAAATTTTCCTCACACACTCCCTTACGTGTTTCGCTCAAACAATGTATCGCACATTTATGAAATCACTCGTGTATCACTCAATAAGCTTTTACCCTCAAATATTCTCACAACTCTTGCCTTTTACCACTCGCAATATTCTCTCTAATAAGTTCTTTTTGAATTCACCAAACAATATCACAGTTTACTATTTAATTCAACAAGAATAAAACAAAATATAGCAAGATGTGACTTATGATAACCAACGTAAAATAGAGGGTTTTTCTCCTTCGAAATTGATGATGTATGCCCAAATTATCGCTGCAAAATTCGTTAGCAAATAATTCGAAACAAATAAAAATTTTCCCAATACTTTTTTTTCTCTAACTCACGAATTTGTTTTTTTTAAATCCTCAACAATTCAAACACAAAAAAATAAAGATAAGTAACTCGCTAGAAAACTTAGCTTTGATATCAAATGATAAACTCTACGGCACGCTTGCGTGAGGTGGTCATCGCCTAGATCGTTTCTAGCAAAATTATAAGGTGGAACTTTCTCGACACCGCAACCCAACGCCTATAAAGAGATGAGAACCTTAGTACAATCAATCAAGCAATGAATCTGCATTGAATGGAACACCAACGACACCTAAACCCCGTGTTTATAAAGAAACAGGAATCTCGGTACAATCGACAATTGATGGGGTTGAAGACGCCACACACAACTATGTATTGTTGTATGATAAGTCAATAATTGAATCTCAAAGAATTAACTAAGAAATTACTTAGGAATTCTTTAAAGAACCAAAAGTAGAGAATAATCTCACAAGAATTGTATTGAATAAAATCTGAATTATATATTCAATTACATCAGCCAATCCTTATATATACTACCCATAAAGTAACCCTAATTGATAAGGAATAAACAAATTGATTTGGAAACAAAATCATATCTAATATATCTTCTAATTACAATTGGAAACAAAAACATAACTAAAAATCCAGAAATTCTGTGCAAATCCGCGCTTTCAAGAAACCTGGGACACGGAACAGAACTTATGTGTCGCGGCTCACAGACAGGAGCGCTGCAGCTTATGCGTGCACCGCGGCCCTGAGAATGGCGCGTCGCGACCCAAAACTCATGTCCAATCCGTCTTGTTTTGCTGATTTTGAACCAATTTCTTACAACAACATAACGAACTTAGACTTATCCTTCGCCCACGAATCCTTTTCATTCCAAATATCTTGAATTAATCTGTTAAGTCCTTCTTTGAATCATTTAGCTCGCGACCTCGTAACTAGACCAATTGGCACTTGAACTGGATCCGCCCACGTTTGACCTCCTTGACTTCCATCCTTATCCGAGCTAGACATGTCCTCATCAACATTTAAAAGGAAGTCGAATCGTGGAAAGTAATGGTCGTAACAATGGCTGGGTCATTTTTGTGGAGATAATCGTGATTACATCGCCACTAGGGTCGTCGTCGGGGAATCGTATCGTTACCGGGGTCATCGCCAGGGGAATCGTATCGTCGCTGGGGGAATCGTATCATCACCGGGGTCGTCACCGGGGAAATCGTATCGTTGTCGGAATCGTAGATAAGTGGGTTTTACATCTACGAATCGGGTGCATTTGGGCTTGTATTTTTATTGATTTGTAAGTGTTTTGTGTTACTTGTTATGCATTTTATTGTGTTTTTGTAGGTTGCATTGCATAGTGTAAGGGACTGGATAAGTTGTGATATAAGCAACAGGAAAATATTAAAGTTTGTAATTCTGGATGCCTGGCGCGGCAGTGCCAGGAACAAGCTTAGCATTGGCGCGGTAGCGCCGTTCGTTAGGAATTAAAACGGTCACTCTCGACCCTTGGCGTGACAACGTCGGATCTCAGTACAAA
The DNA here is from genome assembly GCA_034770075.1 of Aralia elata. Lineage (NCBI taxonomy): Eukaryota > Viridiplantae > Streptophyta > Magnoliopsida > Apiales > Araliaceae > Aralia > Aralia elata. Next base: position 2,875,271 of record CM068387.1, read on the forward strand.
CCTGGCGCAGCAGCGCCAAGTCGGCTGCCAGGGATTTTTATTTTGCAGCTTTCTTGAGTTAGTTGAGTTGGTTTTGGGTTGTTATTTCTCGGAGTATTAGGACTTTGTTTAGGGGAGTATAAATAGATGATATTGGACAATTGGAAGAGAACTTTTGCTAACCCCTAGATTTGGAGGCAAGATTGGAGGCTCGAAGCAAGGATTTGATCACGAAGGAAGAGCATCATAGAAGGCTAAGGAGGAGATCAAGGATTACGTCAAAACAGTTTTATCTCTCTTTTTTACTTTTATTTTGTAATTCTTAGATGATGGATAACTTGTGGATGATGGTTTTTATTTTAATTATAAACTAAATTCTATTTTAAGATTGCAATAGAACTTGATATGTAGTTTTAATTAAATTGCTTCCTTGTTGGTTATTGATGATTATATTTGGCTTGTCTTAATTGATTAATTTCCTGATCAACAATTACTGTGGTAATCTATATGAAATTGAGAGATGGAGTATAAGTTTAGACCTGGATATAATAACATATGATTGTGTTTTTTGCATAAGTTGAAATTCATAATTTGTGTATAGGATAGAGATATACATATATGCCGTATGTAATCTATTGAGAACCTGAGCTTGAAATCCTTGTTAATTCTAATTCGCATAGAGATATAGTGAGTTAATTAACTAGGATGTTCTTTCTAATTCTAATCTTTATTGGATTTAGGAAGATTTGTTTATAAGATCATCGAGAGGTGCTTATGAATACTGACGAGTCCTTGGTTAACAATCCAGTATAGTTGACGTAATTTAACAAGTGTTTAAATTGGAACGAAACATCAAGGGAAGTTGTAATCTTAAGCCTTTAAATCTGAAATCAATTTCTTGGTAGTTAGTGAATAGTTAATTTAGTTTTAATTTATTTTCAAAATTCAACAACTTGAGATATTTGTTTAATAAAATTAGTTTAATATAAAATTAGTGATTGACAGTTATTAGTCACAATTCTCTATGGGACGATATCTTACTTGCCATTATACTGTTATTTGATCACGTATACTTGTGTATAATTGCTAGTACGAAATTAGGCAAACAAGTTTTTGGCGCCGTTGTTGAGGAATTGTTTTAATAATCTGTCAATATTAATTTCAATTAAATTAATCTTAGTTAAACACTTTTCGTTTTTATTTTTGTTTTAGGTGCTCTTGATTCGTGTATGCAAACTAGGTCAAAAAGGCAGGAACCGGTGTCGTGCGAGAACGAAATTGAAAGAAAGCTACGATAGTTGCGAAAGTTTTGTCAAGAAACACGAGATCAAGAGAAAATGGCTAACAAGGAGATCTCTACGAGACTATGCGATGCCGAAAGTGGATGAAATTAAGTCGAGCATTTAAAGGCCTGCAATTAATGCCAATACTTTCGAGATCAAACCGGGCATTATTCAAATAATTCAAAACTTGGTGCAGTTTAGGCAATTGGCTAATGATGACCCGAATGAACACTTTTGTCAGTTTCTTGGAGATTTGTGATACATTTAAGTATAACAGAGTCACAGATGATGCAATTAGACTCCGGTTATTCCCGTTCACTCTTCGGGACAAGGCAAAAAGCTGGTTACACTCACTTTCACCAGGATCAATTACTACTTGGGATGATTTGGTGCAGATGTGATATCCCAGATATTTATAAGACTTTTAAATAAGGTCTTGAATTATTAAATAAAGGATAGAGTTTAAAACCTAGATTGGGAGTAGAGAAATGATTAAAGAGGAATGTTATAATATAATGCTTTAAAGGAATTTTAATTAGTCAATAATAAGTAAGACATGTCATGAATGGAAAAGGAGGTGAGTGATAATTATATGAAACGAGAAGTAAAGGGACGAAGGTATGAAAGGTTATGGTTATATGAGGGTAGGATGTATTATGTCAAACTGATGAAAACAAAAGAGTTTTATAAAATAAAGCGTACGTACGAGTATAAGAGATACGATGATGAAAGTGTTAATACCTGAGAATAAACAGGTAGTTATGAGCCGAAGCAAGTCAGATAAGACTTGGGCTAAGAATAGATTTCCGTCTATGAATGTGATAGGAAAAGATGAATAAAAGAAGTAGTAAGGTAACTCAATAAAGTTATTCGATGAAAGAGATTATACAAGAGCTAGAAGTAAACCGAATTAGAATATTACGGTAATAGTGGTTCCAGGGAAGGAATCCTTAAAAGGGGAAAAAGTGTAACGACTAAGAAGATCACGTAAGGGTGAGTTAATAAAAGGAATTTCCTTTGAAAATTTCCATGGGTAGAGGAAGTGGTGCATATATATACGTGTATCGATGAATATTTACAAGTACGTAATTTAAAAGAGAATAGCTATGAAAATGTCAATAAGGGAACTATACAGTTCAAAACTCAAATATGAGTTTAGAATAGAATTTTGAGACACGAACTAGTTAGTTGAGTCTGAAACATTAAATTTAGTAAGAAAAGACTGTAAACACGATATGATGTCGGGGTTGACTTTTTGGTCAAAGTCAACAGTTGACTTTTACAGAGAAAAGTCAAACTTAGAGTTCAGAATAGAATTTTAAAACGCATACTGCTTGGTTGAGTCCGAAACGTCGAAATTAGTAAGAATAGACTATAAACACAAAATGTGTCGGGGTTAATTTTTTGGTTAAAGTTAACAGTTGACTTTTACGGAGAAAAATCAAAATTAAAATTCGGAAAGGAATTTGAAGAAACGGATATTTTCATGACGTTGGGAATGTCAAATTTAGTAGGAATCGACTATAAATATGAAAATTTAATTTTTCGGGTCAAAAAGTCAAAGACGGGATTAAGAACGCAAAATGAGGCAATAAACGCGGGGGGAGGTACCCGATCATTGAGCCAAGAGGTAGGAAGCAATTGCAAGTCTAGCATTTAATGCTTAGCAATAAAGTCTTGGATGAAATGATTAAAACTTAACCCTAGTTAGCTTAATTGATGAAGGGTTGAGTTAATTGGTGGAAGAATAGGGAGGTGGGGGTTGAGTATAGTGGGCCCCACATGGGGTGGAGATGGTGGTCAAATGGTGGGCCCACATGAAGAAAAAATGGAATGAAAGTTTACTTGCAAATTTTTTTGCTCATTTCTTCACTCCATTGCTATAAAAGCCATCATGTTGGTTGACAATTTGTGTGCAAGTAAACTCATGGATTAAACCTTGGAAGCATGATTAGTCAATGAGTTCGAGGATTAAGGGATGCTAAGTAAGATTATGGGAGGCCTATAAATAAAAGAAGTATAGAAAGTCTTATGCTTACCTTTTTTTTTCAACATTTCCAAGTTCGTAAGTTGTAGAGAGAGTGAGAGCAAGGAAGCTGGAGAGGCCAAGGAAGAGGAGGCCACAGTTGAGTAGGGATAAGAAGGAGAGGAGCTAGCAATACAAACAACTAAGGAAACCATTTTATCTTCAAGCACAAACAAGAAGGTATAGCCCTAAAACCCCTAATTTCAAGTCTTTAAGCTTAGAATTTAATTTTTGTTTGGTTGTTGTGGGAGATTTGCTTGAATGGTGGATCATGATGGATCTTATGTTATAAGGGAGGTTATTTTGGAGTATGTATGCTTGTTATGTGTTATATGTAGGAGGAAGCATGAAAACAAGAAAGCTTTCTAAGAAAACCTAATCGACGAAAAAACTGTTTTTCGGGAAAACGGAACCTGAAATTTGGACAAGCATAACTCGCATCCTATTTCAATTTTTGAGTGTCGTTAAGTTTTGGAGTTAGATATGGGAGTCCTCTAAACACTCCAATTAGAATTTTCGAAAAATACCTTGTATATTTTCCTGTGGACAGTTTCTACCCAAATAGGATGAAGTTGAAAAATTGTAAAACCCTACTGTCCATAATTTTTCGTGGGTTGGTTGGTCTACTTAGACAATAAAATAAATTGAGGCCTTTCGAGAAATGAAAATATATGGTATAATGTAGCTCCTGTCCAAAGATGAATATTTTTTGACTTCGGATGAGGGAGTTATGGCCAAAACAAGAACTGGTGTTTTAAACACGAAAACTGTCATAACTTAAGTTCTAGAACTCGGATGACCTTGAAATTTAAAATGAAAGTTCATGTTAATATGTTTAAGATTCTGGCAAGATTTGGGAATTTTTGAAATTTAGCACGATATAGCTAATTTTGCAAAGTTTCAGACTAAAAACGGGTCTTTGAAAAATACTAAAGAAAGCTGAAAAATTATAATAAAATTATTTATGTGTGTGGAATGTATCTATGTATGTGTGGCCAAAAGAGTGAAAAATAATAAAGTGGTTGTCGACGCCGGTTTTATCCGCTTATGCGATATTTGGTCTTTTCCAATTTTAGCCTTTTGATTAGATGATTTTTTGGAAAAGGTCGGCTTGAATGTCGACGGGGTTTTGAAAGATCGTTTTTTATGATGAGCCAATTAACCAGAGTCGCCAGTTGGTATATTTGAAATGGATGTACCAACTCATCCGAGTTTCGTTTTCGTAATCGCTGGCTCATATGTGACTCCGAATTAATTGGTCTGCGAACCGAGATTCATAGAGTTCGGGGGCTTGCTTAAGCGAGGGGAAGGTGTTAGGCACCCCCCGACTTCCGTGAAACACGGTTACCGCAATCTTGATACTATTCCTATCCTTTAATTCTTGAATGTGTGTGTGTATGTGCGCGCGTGTGTGTGTGTGCCTATGTGAATGTCATGGTGAGTTTGTATGGAAGAATCATTTGGATTTTTAGGGAAAGTCGTGCTTTAATTTAAGAACGCTTCGGAATGTCTTTCCAGCATACACGAGAAAGCTTTATTTCTTTATGAGAAAAGGTTTTGATTTTTATTGTCAAAACTGCAAGATTTTCATTAGGTGTCGTTTTGGCAAAACAAGGGTTTTCTAAACCTTCGTCAAAATAGGAATCGAGATCTATACATTGCTTTCGTAACTCAAATGATGGGCAACTTCTAGAATCTCTTTAACCCTATGCACAACGGTTTAATAAAACATTTCTTATTTTATAAAACCATTTTTTGTGATGTTTGAAAACGATTTTTCTTTAGCTTTCTCGTTAAATAGGAATCGACGTTCATTAGCATTCCCAAATTTTAGCCTCGTGATTCTAACAACCTAAATTGATTGATTTTACGAAAATCTTAATCTTTTAGCTTTGAAATCAATTTTAGGTCATAAATCAAATCAAGCATTAAAATGCATTGGGGCTATTCATGGGCATGTAAGCCATCCAAATAACCCCAAATGCCTACAATCACAAGTTTCACTATTTTGGGGCCTTAAACCCGATTCTCGCCTTGGCGTCGTTTTAAGGCCCGACGATTACATATTTACAATGAAAGGTACATCGAATTTATTACATATATCAAACGATGTCCATCATCGGATTTGGACCACGGGGGCGCGCTCCTAGGCTCACATCCAAAATCGCTACACACCCACAAGATCCTAAAAATAACAATCTAAATAAACTATGCATAATACATCATTACAACGAGCTAAAATTCACCAAATGGATATCATCGGGCCATTAGGAAGAATTTCGTTCCAATTGGAACCCTCCCTAATAGTCCTCAATCCATAGATCCACAATAATATACAAGAAAAACTACATTTAATTTAACCAAACAATATGATATAAATTACTAGAACAAAGGGAACTTTCACCTTGCAAATGATCTCAAATGGATGTGAACTTGTGTATTTGACTAAGATAAGGAGTATATTTGGTACAATCAAAATCAAAGAATATAAATCCTCTCTTTTTTTCCTCTCTTTTCTTCCTATTTGATTGCAAAATTTGCTCCTTTTTCTCTCTATTTCCGTGTTCTTGCTGCTGCAGAATTCTTCTTCCTTCACATTCTTCCAACCTCCTGTATGCTGCAACGAAACTGAGCTGAAATAGGCTGGTTTAGGGCAGCCGCAGATTGATCTGCGGCTGGCCGCAGATTGATCTGCGGCTGGCCGCAGATTGATCTGCGGCTGGCCGCAGATTGATTTGCGGCTGGCTGGCCCACCCCCCATCGCACTCAGCTGGTTTCCTGGTTTCAAGTCCCGTGCGCACCACCATTATTTTAATCGTTTGGCCGCAGATCAATCCACGGCTGGGTGGGCTGATTTTCTCGTTTTCCGAACCGCACCTTGTTTCTCGTGTCGTGACGTCGATTTTCGCCGACAGGCTTGTATTTTGCAGTCCGAGAATCACTGGGAGACGTGCCACATCATTCGGGCATGCTCATTTCGGACGGCCCTGCTGTCACGTCGGTTTTGATTTGCAAATCGTTGCGGTGGCGTCGAGTGTTCGCACTTGTGCATCCCTCGCTCTCACAGGCCGGTTCATTTGACGATTTTGCCCTCCTGTCACGGTTAGTATACGAAGCGCAAAATTTGGGTGTCTACAGCTGCCCCTCTTTATCATGTTTATGAAATGTTAAATGAAATGAACATGATAAAGAAGTAGACACACGATGCATGCATGACAGTGCATAAGAATGACAGTGCATACATGATGCAACACATACAACTTATGATGCAACGCAAGATGTAAGGCATGCAACACATTCGTAAAGGTGTCAATGCATCAATCCCTAACCTGTCGCTCGTCTCGTAATCGCCGGGTCTTGTATCCGGTCGATTGTCCTGTAAGTGTCGGGTCTCGTATCCGGTCACCCCTCTCGTAATCACCTTATTCCATCCCATTGCCATCAAAGGAAGTTATTCTCCTGACTAGCTTTGAAGGCATCCTTGGAGTTCGTCCTCGCACATCGTTCTTGGCAACCATTGCTTTTGACTCTGATAGGCTAGGACCTTGACACCTAATCCTGCATGGATCACGTACAGAATTATCATTTATTCAATGCATGTGACACAACATTTAAAATGAAAAATGACCCCTGTACAGTCCTTTGATACGATTCTACAGGTGTCACCGCTTGTCGGAGCCGGTTTTCGTCGCCGGACATCCATCTCGTAATCGCCGATTATCGTCGCCGGTCAATTGTCTCGTCGGGGCCGGGTATCGTCGCCGGTCACCCATCTCGTAACCCCCGGTTATCGTCGCCGGTTGGTTATCTTGTCGGAGCCGGTTTTCGTCGCCGGACATTCATCTCGTAATCGCCGGTTATCGTCGCCGGTCGATTGTCTCGTCAGGGCCGGGTATCGTCGCCGGTCACCCATCTCGTAACCCCCGGTTATCGTCGCCGGTTGATTATCCTATCGGAGCCGGTTTTCGTCGCCGGACATCCATCTCGTAATCGCCGGTTATCGTCGCCGATCGATTGTCTCGTCGGGGCCGGGTATCGTCGCCGGTCACCCATCTCGTAACCCCCGGTTATCGTCGCCGGTTGGTTATCTTGTCGGAGCCGGTTTTCGTCGCCGGACATCCATCTCGTAATCGCCGGCTATCGTCGCCGGTCGATTGTCTCGTCAGGGCCGGGTATCGTCGCCGGTCACCCATCTCGTAACCCCCGGTTATCGTCGCCGGTTGGTTATCTTGTCGGAGCCGGTTTTCGTCGCCGGACATCCATCTCGTAATCGCCGGTTATCGTCGCCGGTCGATTGTCTCGTCGGGGCCGGGTATCGTCGCCGGTCACCCATCTCATAACCCCCGGTTATCGTCGCCGGTTGGTTATCTTGGATCTCAGCCCTTCCCAGGGTTTGTTGTTTTTTGTTTTTTTTTCTTTTTGTGGATATCAGCCCTTCCTAGGGTTGCTCACCATCTTGTCGTGGTTCGCGTGGATCTCAGCCCTTCCCAGGGTTTGTTGTTTTTTGTCTTTTTTCTTTTGGTGGATATCAGCCCTTCCCAAGGGTGCTCACCATCTTTGTCGTGGTTCGCTTGGATCTCAGCCCTTCCCAGGGTTTGTTGTTTTTTGTCTTTTTTCTTTTTGTGGATATCAGCCCTTCCCAGGGGTGCTCACCATCTTTGTTGTGGTTCGCGTGGATCTTAGCCCTTCCCAGGGTTTGTTGTTTTTTGTCTTTTTTCTTTTTGTGGATATCAGCCCTTCCCAGGGTTGCTCACCATCTTGTCGTGGTTCGCGTGGATCTCAGCCCTTCCCAGGGTTTGTTGTTTTTTGTCTTTTTTTTCTTTTTGTGGATATCAGCCCTTCCCAGGGGTGCTCACCATCTTTGTTGTGGTTCGCTTGGATCTCAGCCCTTCCCAGGTTTTGTTGTTTTTTGTCTTTTTTCTTTTTGTGGATATCAGCCCTTCCCAGGGGTGCTCACCATCTTTGTTGTGGTTCGCGTGGATCTCAGCCCTTCCCAGGGTTTGTTGTTTTTTGTCTTTTTTATTTTTGTGGATATCAGCCCTTCCCAGGGTGCTCACCATCTTTGTTGTGGTTCGCGTGGATCTCAGCCCTTCCCAGGGTTTTGTTGTTTTTTGTCTTTTTTTCTTTTTGTGGATATCAGCCCTTCCCAGGGGTGCTCACCATCTTTGTTGTGGTTCGCGTGGATCTCAGCCCTTCCCAGGGTTTGTTGTTTTTTGTCTTTTTTTCTTTTTGTGGATATCAGCCCTTCCCAGGGGTGCTCACCATCTTTGTTGTGGTTCGCGTGGATCTCAGCCCTTCCCAGGGTTTGTTGTTTTTTTGTCTTATTTTTTTTTTTTTTTCTTTTTTTTTTTCTTTTTTTTTTGGATGGGATATGTGATCGGCTTCATGTCCTGGATCTCCCACCAACATCGTCCACGTATCATGCCGCAAAAGCCATCACTCTGATCATTTGTGAGGTTGAAAGCGACGTGGTTGTATTTTCCTGAAGATTTTCATTTTGATCGTACCTGCATGCATGAAAAAGATGTTATGCATGATCTAGCAGATATGTTATGGACAGAGGCATGTGCACAACATATGTTTTAGATAGAAATGACCCCTGTTCAGTCAAATGATACGATTCGTCAGTCGTCGTCGTTTGCCAACATTTGATTGGATCACGCCTCATCGTGCAGTGTAGTCTTTAGACTTCAACATTGGTTTGGTACTCTGCCTGTTTTTGGTCGTCTTCATTGGAGGCAGTCTGTTTCGCTCTCTGTGATGATCGACAGGTATGTTGGGCTCCTTGGCCTTTTGATCATTTCTGATGGCCGATATGCTGTTGTCCCTCATTATATCATCCTCGTATATGCTCATGCACGGGGATCATTTGGATGTCGAGGCAGTGATAGTCAGGATTGGGGAGAGGCCCAATGACGAGAAGTTCTGTACAGCCTCTGCTTCCTTCCATTTCACGATTCTTAACTGCCCTGCCTTGGCGCGTGTCGCTGCCAAGAAATTCTATCGAAAACTCGCGATGTTGACCGTGCTGAGTTATCCACAGCTCTGCAAGATCCTGCATATCAGATGACTAACAAATGCCAAAACTTGAAAGCTCGGGCCGTTAGTGTTAGCTCGACACAAAGATATTATAATCTCAACAAAAATGCAGTTAAAGCACATTTATTTTTTATTTTTTTATTTTTTTATTTTTTATTTTTTTTAATCCCTCGTGAGTTGATGATTTTCTATTTGACGAGTTATGAAATCGTAAGAACACCTTCAAGCATTCATGGTCACTGTACGTGAGTGAGGTCGAATTCAAAAGAACTACCCTCCCTCGTCAAAAGTATTCTGTCTCCATTCTCGACAACGTCCTTAGCAGGATTGACGTCATATGACAAATGCACTGTGCGATGCAGCATTCAGTAGGGGTTTCTCTTTCCTGACTTTTTGTTTAAGGCCGAGAGTTTTTTTCATATTATCTTTTCTCTTTATCAGCCCACTTCACTTGTCTCGTTTTCTTAGGCTTTTCAAAGTTACCCATTTAACGAGTTTTGGACCAATGACTCCCGAACCAGACGGTTTTTGGGGCATTAGGTGTACAGACACCCCTTCGGGTTTATTTACTCGAGTAACAAAGGCCACGGTTCGAGACAAGCTGGTGGTCTGCCCCACTCATTCTTTGCTTGACCTTGCGCAAGATTCGTTTTCTTAGGCTTGAGTTACCCATGTAGCGAGCGTTAAGCCGGTGACTCCCAAACCAGACGGCTTTAGGGCACCAGATGCAGAGACACCCCTCAGGCTTAATTACTCGAGTAGCCCATGCCACGCTTCGAATCTGCTCGGGCCTCCTCTACTGTAATGCTCGTTTTCTTAGGCTCTAAGTTACCCATGTAATGAGTGTTGGGCCAGCGACTCCCAAACCAGACGGCTTTAGGGCACCAGGTGTAGAGACACCCCTTGGGCTTAATTACTCGAATAACCCAGGCCACGATTCGAGACATTAGCTTGATGATCATTCATCGTCTGACTTCTTGATATTATCTTGATAATTATTGACTGTCTGACTACGTGTTAATTGCCATCAACGTCGTCATAGTTTTATACCCCACAACTGAAAGTTTGTGCAAATGCAAAGTGAAGGCTGTCACATGAGGTCGATTCTGTCGCAAACGTTGCTTTGAATTAAGGCTTTGTACCCGATCAAAAGGTTGAATAGCCTTCTTCGTCTAATCATACTCACGATCGTGCTCCACGGATGCTTGTCAGAATCAATCTGATTCCTATCAAGTCAAATAAAATCCCCTTTCACGCGGGTCATCGTATCCCGGGAAAACTATGCTTGACAAATGCCAGATGATCGTATCGTTGGAGATTGAATTGACATGAGGTAGCATTTGATGATGGTGCATGTTGATGGGATTGTTGCATGGGTGCCAATCGAAATTTAGAGCGAAACCCCATAGCTTCATCCTGGCAGGGCACGATCCTTTTGAGGACTAAATCGTTTATTTTGAATTTCCGGGATCGTACCCTCTTGTCGTATGCCCGGGAGATGCGTAAGGGGCTGCCCCTGCAAACGTGCGAACTGAGGTTTGACCGGCAAACAGGGTGAGCGACAATAAATCCGGCCATCCCCGATGATTGGCGGACATTCTTCCCATGATCGTCTTTGTGTTTTATTCGCAGCCCCCACTGCCCCATTCATTTTGGGCCGGTAAATGACTGAATCAAAATGTTTGATCTTGAATTTGTCATATATCTCCTCCTTGAGGGCATCGTTCAGATTTCTATAGTCGATGCGGCCCCTCACTTCTCCTCCAGCCTGTGGTACTGGGATTCTGTCGGAAAGCCATTCAGGGTAAATAGACACCGTGATGATTCCTGCCTTAAACCGCTTGACAATCTCGTCCTTTATTTTCATCCTCCACTCAGGCTTCAACGTTCTCAACTTTTGCTTAATTGGTCGGAACCCTCCTTGATGGGCGGTTGATGTCCTATAACGTCTGTGGACAATCCACTCACGTCGCCACGGGACCAAGCGAACATATCTCCATACAGGCTCAACAACTCAGCTATTTTTTCTTTTTCTTTTTTTTTTTGTGTGTTCGAATTTGCCCCTACTCCGGGTTCTTTGTGATCGTTAGGGGTTCTGATGTTTGATGGCGATGGTTTGGTCTAAACTGGGTTTGGGTTTACCCCCGACCCATCCTTTGATCTCACCAGGCGTATTGTCGGTATCTGTCTCGTCCTGCTCAATCCCCATCAGATCGAACTCTAGCTTTATACCAAAATCGTGATCCTCCTTCAAATTTGGCCTATTGCTTGTCAGGCTAGAATGCCTCAGATCGGGGTACCTGACATAAAACAAAAATGCTTGTCATATATATAAAACATTTCGGCACCTGATCTTCTTTTGGATAACATGACAACATGACATGAGCGTGCAGGGATTTGAAATAAAACTCAGAATTTTAAAACCCATTGATCTTCTACTGGTCGGGATTCACTGCCATACTCCGGGATTTACCCCTTCCTGGATATCACCTGCTGCACGGTCCAACTGGCCACGGTGAGGTCAAGCAATGGAGCTCATTAGGGGGTGCATGGATCGCATTGGCATGGATCTGGCATTGATGGCATTTCCTGACATAAGCATCGCAGTTAGTTTTCATGGTTAGCCAGTAATGACCCGCTCACAGGATTCTCTTTGCCAAAAATATTCTGCTCATATGGGCTCCGCACACATCGCCATGTACTTCGTTCATTTGTCTGTGGGCTTCTTCGGCCTCCAGATATCTCAGCAGTCCCGCAGCTAGGTCCCAATTATGCCCTTTGGTGCTGTATATTCCCATGGCCTGCCAGATGAATCCCTCGTATTCGGCCGTATTGTTGGAGTGGCAGAACTGTAATTTCATGGCTATCGGCCTCTGCCATTTGGATTGATGGAGTATGGACTTTACGGCCTCTTAGTTGGGTCGTAGGGGCAATCTCGCAAAACAAACAAGGGCCGCAGTTTAGTACTGTGCCAGCTACAAGTTGGCAGAGGCATGTCAACACTGATGCATGATTATTATTTTTCTTTTTCTTTTTTTTTTTTTTTTGTGGTCGAATATGCCCCTACTCCGGGTTCTTTGTGATCGTTATACCACGCTTTCAAGGTCCTCTAATTTTATCCTGCAAAACAAGGTCACTGTTTGATGTCAAGATAGTATTTAGAAGTCTTAGAAAACCTCGGAACGTGGTATGGAATGCCCTCCTGCAAAACCCTGTCAGTATTCTCTTTCTATGTGCAGGTGATGCAATCACATGATACAGGACATATGTATTATGATGATGACGGTATGACAGTTGTATGTCGTTTACATGACATTTATTTATTTGATTGAATGATAAAAAGGCATGAAGAAGCTTCCCCTTCGTTAGGTTTATCAGAGGCTGACCTACCCTAGGGTTACTCTCGCGGCTTTTCGGCATGAAGGTCCCCAAATCTTCGCAATCTACTCGTCTGAATCCTTTCGATTGGAGCGGATTTGGGTGGTGCGTTTCCTGAGCCATCTCCGGGGAGCAGCCCCTTCGAGTCCAGTAATAAGCAACCGACAGGTTCGCCTCAGGAGGAGGTACACTCTCAACATACATTCACATTCATCGTCCTCACCGCATGCAAATGATTTCTTTAAAGTAAAGCCATTCTATTCCACTCAATCATTCATTGGACCAAAACACACATTCACACACCAACCAGTAAAACGGGTCAAAATATCGCATGTACATACACATTCATCAATCTTAAAGGATAGGATAGCATCAAGAATTGAACGCGGCTTAAGCCCTCTAATGTCCCCAGCAGAGTCGCCAGCTGTCGACGCCGGTTTTATCCGCTTATGCGATATTTGGTCTTTTCCAATTTTAGCCTTTTGATTAGATGATTTTTTGGAAAAGGTCGGCTTGAATGTCGACGGGGTTTTGAAAGATCGTTTTTTATGATGAGCCAATTAACCAGAGTCGCCAGTTGGTATATTTGAAATGGATGTACCAACTCATCCGAGTTTTCGTTTTCGTAATCGCTGGCTCATATGTGACTCCGAATTTAATTGGTCTGCGAACCGAGATTCATAGAGTTTCGGGGGCTTGCTTAAGCGAGGGGAAGGTGTTAGGCACCCCCCGACTTCCGTGAAACACGGTTACCGTAATCTTGATACTATTCCTATCCTTTAATTCTTGAATGTGTGTGTGTGTATGTGCGCGCGTGTGTGTGCCTATGTGAATGTCATGGTGAGTTTGTATGGAAGAATCATTTGGATTTTTAGGGAAAGTCGTGCTTTAATTTAAGAACGCTTCGGAATGTCTTTCCAGCATACACGAGAAAGCTTTATTTCTTTATGAGAAAAGGTTTTGATTTTTATTGTCAAAACTGCAAGATTTTCATTAGGTGTCGTTTTGGCAAAACAAGGGTTTTCTAAACCTTCGTTAAAATAGGAATCGAGATCTATACATTGCTTTCGTAACTCAAATGATGGGCAACTTCTAGAATCTCTTTAACCCTATGCACAACGGTTTAATAAAACATTTCTTATTTTATAAAACCATTTTTTGTGATGTTTGAAAAACGATTTTTCTTTAGCTTTCTCGTTAAATAGGAATCGACGTTCATTAGCATTCCCAAATTTTAGCCTCGTGATTCTAACAACCTAAATTGATTGATTTTACGAAAATCTTAATCTTTTAGCTTTGAAATCAATTTTAGGTCATAAATCAAATCAAGCATTAAAATGCATTTGGGCTATTCATGGGCATGTAAGCCATCCAATAACCCCAAATGCCTACAATCACAAGTTTCACTATTTTGGGGCCTTAAACCCGATTCTCGCCTTGGCGTCGTTTTAAGGCCCGACGATTACATATTTACAATGAAAGGTACATCGAATTTATTACATATATCAAACGATGTCCATCATCGGATTTGGACCACGGGGTCGCGCTCCTAGGCTCACATCCAAAATCGCTACACACCCACAAGATCCTAAAAATAACAATCTAAATAAACTATGCATAATACATCATTACAACGAGCTAAAAATTCACCAAATGGATATCATCGGGCCATTAGGAAGAATTTCGTTCCAATTGGAACCCTCCCTAATAGTCCTCAATCCATAGATCCACAATAATATACAAGAAAAACTACATTTAATTTAACCAAACAATATGATATAAATTACTAGAACAAAGGGAACTTTCACCTTGCAAATGATCTCAAATGGATGTGAACTTGTGTATTTGACTAAGATAAGGAGTATATTTGGTACAATCAAAATCAAAGAATATAAATCCTCTCTTTTTTTCCTCTCTTTTCTTCCTATTTGATTGCAAAATTTGCTCCTTTTTCTCTCTATTTCCGTGTTCTTGCTGCTGCAGAATTCTTCTTCCTTCACATTCTTCCAACCTCCTGTATGCTGCAACGAAACTGAGCTGAAATAGGCTGGTTTAGGGCAGCCGCAGATTGATCTGCGGCTGGCTGGCCCACCCCCCATCACACTCAGCTGGTTTCCTGGTTTCGAGTCCCGTGCGCACCACCATTATTTTAATCGTTTGGCCGCAGATCAATCCGCGGCTGGGTGGGCTGATTTTCTCGTTTTCCGAACCGCACCTTGTTTCTCGTGTCGTGACGTCGGTTTTCGCCGACAGGCTTGTATTTTGCAATCCGAGAATCACTGGGAGACGTGCCACATCATTCGGGCATGCTCATTTCGGACGGCCCTGCTGTCACGTCGGTTTTGATTTGCAAATCGTTGCGGTGGCGTCGAGTGTTCGCACTTGTGCATCCCTCGCTCTCACAGGCCGGTTCATTTGACGATTTTGCCCTCCTGTCACGGTTAGTATACGAAGCGCAAAATTTGGGTGTCTACAGTGGTTAAGAAGGGTTTTATAAAGAAGATATGATTTATGGAATTACGAAAAATTAATTTTAGGGTTACCCAGAAATGCATTGTGTAGTTTACCGGTAAATATGTGGTCAAATAGGACACATAAGATGAAGTAAGGGTAAAATGGTCATTTTGATAGTGAGGTTATAAAAGAATAAAACTTAAGTTGGTACTCGAGGATGTAGTACGATAAATGGGAGAACGAAACGGGGTTATGATTAGTTACCGACAGTAACTACATGTTATAACTGATAAGTTGGGAGCTATCGTCAATATTACCAAAAATAAAAGCCTTACTTCTACCCTATGAACTCAAAACAAGTATAGCAATAGTAAGGGTCGATCCGACAGAGAACAATGTTGATTTTTAACTTATCCTAATGTTTCTAACAGTTTAATAGTAAATAAAAGATTGAGGATTTTGAATTTGTTTAACTAATTAATAGAAACAAAATTAAAATAGTAAGACTTAACCAAAGAATTAACAGTTTTAGTTCTTCCAGTTTAGTTTCACCTTTTCATCGTAATAAAGTAACCAAACATAGCAATATTTATCCTTCAATGAAACTAATAGTCCTAGGTAACAATAAGCTCTGCTACCTAAAATTCCCCTTAGATTATCACTTAATGAAACAATCTCTTCATAAAATTCTAACCATTATACAACCTAGAATAAGATCTCTAGATTTAATATAACAGCAACATTAAAAACTAGGGAATTAGACTATTCCAAACAATAAACACATAAGCTCAGATTGTTCAACCTATCTTCTGATAATTATAGCAATACTTAAAAGCTTGACCACAATCATGTACCACTAACTGCTATTTATGACTAGGAATAATATCAATTACGCAATACTCTTCCTTAATCTAGCAGATATTATCAGTTAACCAATTTAATCCTGCAGAAACCAAATCAGTTAAACCAAATAACATTCAACAATTTACACAAATTATCAAGAATGAATTTCATGTAAGAAGGAATAAATATTGTATATTCAATCAACTATAAACTGTTACTAAGGATCAACATCCCATTCGAACTGAATAAAAGAAAACTAGCCTGACATGCTTCTATGAACACTCTGAATTATCTAAAGAATATGATAAAACTCTCAATATGACCCCCCACAATGATTACAAGTGAAAGTATTTATAAATAAAATCTCTAAACCCTAGAAGAATTCTAATCCAATTCTACTTCGGAAGTCTTCATTCTGCAGATATGGTAGCTTCTAAATCCTTGTCAATCTCTGAAATCCAGCTTTAAGTAGCTTCCTTATCAAATTAGAATTTAGTTTCTATAACCAAGTCTTCTTCAGTTTCCTTTTCCAATTCGGGTTAAGTTTCCATATCAACTCTAACTTGAATCTTCATATCAGTTTCTACTTCCCATAATCAGCGTAACTTCCTTCTCGATGTATAACTCCATCTCCAAATCATGTTAGGAATCATATCCTTAAGCTTCAACACCTCAAATCCGTCTTTGACTTGGATTCCAAAAGTCAACTTGCAAGTCAACCCATACAATCGTAAATAGAGCCTCTCAGCAGACATATATAGAGTGACAAATCGTAGAGTAAAACTCCTCTCAAAATCGTAGAGTAAACCTCATTAGTCGTAGAGCAATAGGTCACTGAGCTGAAAACGTAGAGTAAACTTAGCCAATCGTCGAACAAAAGTAAACCAATTGTAAAGCTCCCACTATATGAACGTAGAGTGTTGTATCAAATCGTCGAGTAACTCTGCAAAACAACATAAAACTCAGCATTAAACTCCATATTTTGCAAACTCATTCCAATTCTTCCAAAGATCTATAAACACCTTAATTAAGTATAAAAAACACAAAAAACAAATAACATAACTAAACATAAAGGAATCAAAATCATAGAACATTTTGCACATATCAACTTCCCCCATACTTAGTCTTTACATGTCCTCATGTAAACAGAACAGGAACCATACTAGAAAAATCAATCTAACTCATCCAACTAAAATTTCAAAGGTCTCAATTTCAAATAAACATCATGGAATAGTAATACTAATCACAGAACCCTAACTAACACCTCATCAACCAACTCGCAACAATAACTCTGTCATTCCCCCACAAAACATCTTCCAAATTAGAACACATCCATATAAATATCTCTCCTATGATCAACACAATTACCAAACTTAGTTATTATGGAATAACAACTGTGCACACTGACTTAAAAACTCGAAACATGAATATCCTACAATTCTTTTCTACCATCAGAACCTGTAACTGTCACTTCCTTAGGTGAATGCATTTTATGCTCTATTTCACCTTTCATATTCTTCCTTTTTCAAGTGAGTGCATTTTATGCTCCATCTCACTTATTTGTTTCCCAACGAGTGCGTTTTACGCTCATTCTCGCTACATGTGTTTATGAGTGAGTGCGTTTTATGCTCCTTCTCAACCCACCACAAGACATCTGCATTTTTTTTCATTTTCACAATTTTTCAATTTTTTTCTTTCACAAGGTTCTGTAAACAACAAAAGCAGTTAAACAAGTCTTAAAGCTTAAGATCAGTGCATAAAGTATAATCTCACAAATAACTCAGTCAAGTAAACAAGTATCTCATATTCAAGTATTCATGCAAAATAATTCTAATTCAAAATCAGCTCATGGATCCTAAATAAGTCATCATCATTTATCAGTTAATAAGGCATCAAATCAAATTCTGCAAATAAGCATCAGTATTCACTTTACGATTTCAACCTTCAAAAGCTTAGCAGAACACTACGATCATAGGGTACAATCGTAGAGTCAGAAAATTTTTAAAAAAATTTAAAAAAATTTCACGTTCAAAGCATCATATCTAGCATATCATTTCCTAAATAATAAACTAATAACTTAAACCCCTCCCCCACACTCAAACCTTACATTGTCCCCAATGTAAAACAATCATGCAAAGAAAAAGCAACTAAATAATATGCAACTACAAAAATAAAAAGTAAAGGGATCCAAATTTACCATTGTTTCTTGGCAACCAATTTGCTGCCTTGGGGGACTCTGACTGCTTATCACCTGACTGTAACTCAATTCCTCTTCCTCTAAACCCTCTCACAGACAAGCTCAAGATTATTGACGAAAAGGAATGTAGGGATCTCAAGCTGAAAACAATTGAGGATGCAGTTGGGTCTCCTTCTGCTAAGAGAAGAAACAAGGGTAGGGGGAGAAAATCCCCATCTTAATTTCGTTTTTATTTTATGTATAAGCTTTGTTCCTATAATGTTAGAGGATTAAATAAATCTCCTAAACAGTCTGATGTTCATGCCTTTTTGGATGATAATCATATATCTTTTGTTGGCCATGTGGAAACTAGAGTTAAATGCCATAAATCCAAGGCTATATCCTCCAATATTTTTGTTAATTGGAACTGGGCTTTTAATTATGAGCATCATTATAATGGTAGAATCTGGGTTGGTTAGAACCCTGCCTTTTAGTCTGTTAATATTTTGTCTAAATCTTCTCAGCTTATTTATTGTGAGTTGTCTTTGGTTGGTTCAACTGACTCTTTTTTGGTAACTATTGTTTATGGTCTTAATACTCCTCTTGAGCGAAAGCAGCTATGGCAAGATCTTGCCTCTCTTGCCAGTTCCATTGCCTCAGGATCTTGTGTTTTGGGGGACTTCAATGAAATTTGTAGCCTTACTGAAACGTAAGGTGGGAATGACATCTAGTTGTCTGGCATGGCAGATTTTAAACTTTGTCTTGAGCAAGCTAGTTTAGATGATATTCGAGCAGTTGGTCCCTATTTTACTTGGTGGAACTCGCAAGGTAATAGAACCATATACAGGAAATTAGACAGAACGCTGGGCAATGCGGAATGGTTTACTCACATAAGTTCATCCATTGCTTGTTTTGATGCCAGAGGTTTCTCTGACCATAATCTTGTTATCTTGTCTACTGGGATCTATCATAGTAAGTCTTTCAAGCCTTTTCAATTCTTCAATCATCTTATTCTCATGGAAGGATATGATGAGGTGGTCTCTCAAGCATGGAATTGTCATATCTTGGGTTCCCCTCTTTTCGTTCTTGCTGAGAAACTTAGAAGAACCAAAAGAGCACTTATTGCCTTTAACAAACGGCATGGTTCTGCATCTTCAAATGTTCAATTAGCCATATAAGCTTTGCATGCTCGTCAAATGTCCATTCAGTTATCTGATGATCCCATCTCCTCTGATAACTTGGATCTTCAACAGAAACTTACCAAAGAGTTATGAGATGCTATTACCATTGAAGAGCATCTTCTTCATTAAAAATCCAGAATTCAGTGGCTTTCTTTGGGGATAAAAATTCTAAATTCTTTCATGCTAAAACCAAAAGTAGGTGGAGCACAAACAAGATTCTTGCTATTGAGAATAACCAGGGTATCTTAACTTCTTTCTGCATTCCTGGAACATTGTGGGTGATGATTTCGTTAATGATGTCCAATCCTTTCTTTGCTTCCGGATGGATGCTAAAAGAATCAAATGCCATAGTTGTTGCTCTTATTCTTAAAGTTCCCAATCCTACTGCTATGACTGATTTCCGTCCTATCTCTTGCTACAACACCATCTACAAATGTATTTCCAAAATTCTTATAGCTAGGCTAAAATCAATTATTCCTGATATCATTTCTAGGTCTCAAGCTACCTTTGTTCCTGGGCGCAAAATAGGAGATAACATTCTTCTTACTCAAGAGCTACTGTGAAATTATCACAGATCCACTAGACCCCCCAGATGCACTCTAAAAATTGATCTTAAGAAAGCTTTTGACTCAGTTCGATGGGAGTTTCTTTTTGATATGCTTACTCTTTTTGGCTACCCTCTTATATTTGTTAGATGGATCAAAAGTTGTGTTTCCACTACCATGTTCTCAGTTAAGCTTAATGGCTCTTTGTGTGGTTATTTCTAAGGGCAACAAGGTATTCGTTAAGGCGACACCCTCTATCTCCCTATCTGTTTATACTGGTCATGGAAGTCTTGGCTCTCCTTCTCGACAAAGCTACTTCCTTGTCTGATTTCTTAGTTCATTGGAGAGCTAAGCAGTGTAAGATATCTCATCTTTGCTTTGTGGATGACCTTATGCTTTTCTGTCATGGGGATCTCTGTTCGGTCAACAGCTTAAAGCATTGCCTTGACTCATTCTCTAATTTTTCCGGGTTATCCATTAACCATAGCAAGAATCAGTGTTTCTTAGCCAACATTCCACAGCCTCTTGCAGACAAAATTATGTTAGTTCCCGAGGACATAATAGAGATCTAGAAGGGGGGGTTGAATAGATCCTTTAAAACGTTTTCCCTTTATTGATGATAGTATATCAGTTATGATTAATAGAATCAATTCAGCACAACGAAATATATTTTAATAACCCCTTCAAAGATACAAGCATAGTCTTAGTTCAATGATCAAATCTACGATATGGTTGATAGCAGATATAGCAGTTATGTGCATAATGTAAATGACATAAAGTAAATAACACAAGAGATTTTAAGTGGTTCAGAGACTGAATTGTTAGGTTTGTATATAGCGTGAACATGCAATCAAATTACATAAATAGTGCGGAAGCGCAATAAAACGGATTTTAAAATTTTTCATATAAACCATCACCATGATCATCTATGTGCTCAATTATCAATTAAACGAAAGAGATAAAGTATGAGAATCATACCCTTGTAGAACCATGCTTCCACATGTACGAGTTCAACTCCAAATCTTTCGCGTTCTCCTTGAATTTCACCAATGAGATTCCTTCCTTTGATCAACGTTAGCCACCCAAGTGTTTGGCCTCTAGAGGTGATCCACCAAGGAATAATAGTTATTCAAGAAGATGGGTTTTGGCAAAACCCTAGTTTCTATCTCTATAGAAATTGCAAGTACTCTCTCTCTCTCCAATTCTCATGGAAGAGTGTGTAACTGTCTAACAGTCTAACTGTCCAACCCTAAATCATGATAAGACTCCTCTTATTTATAGATATAGGGAACCCTCCTAAACTATTTAGGATTAGGGTTTTTATTTTAATTAAACTCCTTTAATTAATTAAACTCCTAATCCAATTAGGAATTTATGAGAGAGTACTTCTATTAATTAATTCTCAATCCCTATTAGGAATTAAATAATATTAATTGTAATAATAATAATAAGACTCTTCTTATTAATTTATATTTAATATTTCCAAAATATTAAATAATAAATATTAAGCTATTTAATTTATTCTATCTCCATAGACTAAATTAAATACACTTAACTTATTATTACAATTATGCCATTTACTTCTTAAATAAATATTTTTCTTTTTGCGGTGTGACCCTTTAGCTTCTCCATATTAAACCGGTTGTGAATAAATCAATTAGAACAATTCTAATCTTATTTAAAATAAATAAATTAAACTATTTAATTCATTTAAATAAATAATATTTATTCTACAATAAGGGTAAGCCCCCTTAGCGATCAACGACTTTCCAGATAATATAGATTTCAACATTAATCACAAAAGAACCTTTCAGTGAATAGTTACCGTACAATTCAATCCTTCTACCATACAATGTCCCAATTAAATATAAGACATGGAATTACTGTCAAGTCTTATTTTATTTAATTATATCTATTTCAATTCTCAAATGCACAACTCTAATAATGCAAATTAGAAACTCCTTTCTAATTTCATTCTGCTTTGGCCAAAGACTTCTGAGTCGTCATTTATCGAATCACATAGGACATTCTCTCCTTTTACTAGAAGTGGTAGATTCTTTGTTGATCATTCACATATCTCCATGTATAACTTATTATACCCAATCATACCCTTTGATATACCCTAAAGGTCTTAAGGGATATGTCAAAGTATAACTCATCATACACAAGATACCATGATGATCTCAAGTCCAAGGATCACTTGTACTACTATCACTAGAGGAATTCCTATTGACAGGCGAGTAAAACTCCATTAGGTATTCCTTAGTGAGCCACGTTCAGTGAACTTATTCTTTAATAAGCACCTACATACTTGTTTTAGTGTCTCCACACAAATGATTATGAGATCAATCATCCTCTTCATAAGAGCAAGCAATGCATGTACTAATCTATCCGGATTCACTGATCCCCTTTTTCAGTAATCCATCGATTAGGAACAATTTTAGTTTGTGAGCTATCTAGAATTTAGATCTCATTAGCATGATCACCATCATGATTCTAAAAGCATTGCTCAAAACTATGGGTTTATTACATTTAATATAACAACACTATGTAGATAAAGTAAAATGCCTTTAACAATCGAATAAGATTACAAAGTATATGCTACATCATATCAAATATGATTGGCTTGTATGCATACTACTTTCATGAATAACTTCTACTCCACTCTTCTACTTCAACAAGTAGGAATCCACTAATTTAGTCACTAAGACAAGAACGCTCCGCTCTCCTCAAGTCCAACAGACATGAGTTGTTTTTAGTCCCTCGGACAAGGATCCTC
This sequence comes from Aralia elata, assembly GCA_034770075.1. NCBI lineage: Eukaryota > Viridiplantae > Streptophyta > Magnoliopsida > Apiales > Araliaceae > Aralia > Aralia elata. The sequence goes on from CM068387.1 coordinate 2,897,954, forward strand.
TGACCCTCTTCAAGCCCAGCAGACTTAGAACTCCAGTTCACTAAGAACTCTTCAAAGCCAGTAGCCTTGGAACTCTATAGACTAAGACCCGCAGCCTTACAATCTCTTGTACCCTTTGGTACTCAGCAAGTCCAGCAGACTTGACTTTGTTTAGTCACTAAAGACAAAGACGCTCTGCCCTCTTTGGTGTGTTGATTGTTTGTTGGGTTGTGCTGCCAAGATGATCTTTGATCTCCTTCATCTTCAAGTACTTAGCAGCTGTTGGTAATCATCTTCTGGATGCTGCTGTCATTTGTCGTTGATGTTTTACTTCTTTATGTAATCAGCAGACACAGTTAATCACCTTCCACTTACTGCTTAAGCTCTTTAAACAGGCACTATAATCTTGAGCCTAGCAGTCATGAACACTTATTGTCTTGTGCGCAGAACTCGCTTTGTTCTTTATCTTCTCAGCTCATTATGTTCATGGTTGATCATAGAGTAGCTCTTCTTGATTTGCTTTCAGCTTTAGTTACTGTTGATCTTGGTTTCTTGGTCATTCGACTCTTAGCTCATATGCCAACCCTTTGGCATACTTCTAATGTTGTAGTGAAGCTTTCAGCAGATTTGTTCAATCAGTGTTCTTGCTCTTGTTCACCACACCTGTTTAATCTGAATGCAGTTTGTTCTTATGTAGATCTCCATCTTCTTTCTGTTGGAAGCTTGTCGTTGATATCTTCCCGTTGCACTTCTTTCCGTTGGAGACTCACTTGTTGCAGACTTGTTTATTGTACCAATGAACATTTTACTTCTTGAAGTCTGCTAGTGATAGCTGAGCCAGCTTCCATTAACTGGTACCAAGGTAGTGGAGCCATGTGTGCTGACTTTTGCTGCAGTAAACATGGTTGTTTGAATCCCACTGAGATTGGTTCACTATTTTACTTATTTAAGTAATCAGTCGCTCATCTTAGGATAATAAACCTAAGTGCTCTGATGTCTTCAATCCTTGCTGGCACTTACTTACTCTACGATCAACTGGGTTATAGCCTGTTGCTTCAGATCGTAGAGTCATCTACTCGTTTTATATTGTGTCCTTGTGATCATGCATGATGTGCACTGCCTTGATGCTCGTAGAGTGGTTGACTGCAATTGCATTACGCTTTAATGTGCTTCTTACTATTCTGCAGTTGTACCTCTTGTGCTCTATGATCTCCATTAAGCTTTACGTTCCCAGAGCATAGGTTCATGATCTTGTTGTGCCATTGCTACAACTTGTTTAACGTAAAGGACTGCTCTGTGTTCTTCAAGTGTTAGCTTTGCAGACTCGTTCTTATCATAGAGGACTGCTCTATGATCTTTAGGTGCAAGCTCCATTGTTGTAGAGGAATGTTCTGCGTTCCTTAGATATTGTCTCTTCCGTTATGTCATAGAGGACTATTCCATGATCTTCTGATGCTTTAGCACTTTCGTTGTAGAGGACTGCTCTACTTAATACCCTTCTTCTCTAAGTAACGATCATCCTGCTGTTTGAATAAGCTTCAGTAAATGGATATGCAATGTTGTTCTTGAGAGTCCACTATCTTTATAGTGACTTCTCCTCTTTCAATGATTCCACTAATCAAATGAAAGTGCCGCAACACATGTTTTAATCCAAGATGAGACTTAGGAACTATTTCTAGTTCTGTAATGAACTTTTCATCCAAACAATCAAACTTGCAGCTTCATTACAGCTATATGCTTTGTCTTTGTCACTAAACCAACAACTCTTTGCTGTTTGGAACCTTTCCATTTCACTGCACCATCTTTCAAGGTAACGATTTACCTTAAAGTGGATTTGTTATCGTCTTGGTCAGTCTGAAAAACTTGAGTCTGTTTAGCCCTCTAGTTTTAATTCAGACCTACCATGAATCATGATCACATCTTCAGTACCGGTTAAGTACCTAAAGATGTTTATCACTGTCTTATAGTGATCATCTCCAGAATATGACTGATCAACATCAAGCCTAGTATATTTATTTCATACATGATAGTAACTCATGCGATCTCTCTTTCAATTGGGGACAATTTTAGAGAGATACACTCCATGGCTCATCATCATGAGACCTCTCTTGGAGTTTGCCATGCTAAACGCCTTTAACATCAAATGAATATACGTTCATTGGGTCAAGCCGAACATCCTTTCAAATCTATCTATATAGATTTATATCCCCAATTTATAGGATGCTCCTCCCAAGTCATTCATGGAGGAATGTTTAGACAATTTTATCTTTACTGATTGTAGCACTGGTGTGTTATTCTTTGTCAGTAATATATCAACATATAATACTAGGAATATCACAGTGCTCCCACTGACCCTTTTGTACACACTAGGTTCATTCTCGTTTTTGATAAAATCAAACTCTTTTGATTGTCTCATCAAAACGAATGTTCCATCTTTGAGAAGCTTGCTTCAATCCATAAATGGATCATTGTAGCTTAAAACACGATTTGCTTCAACCTTTGAAACAAATTCCTCTGGCTGTATCATACATACATTCTCCTCAAGTTTCATTGAGGAAGGGTGTCTCCACATCTATTTTGCCAGATTTCGTAATAAGCTGCAATCACAAGCAAAATCCAAATGGACTTGAGCATTACCCGGTAATAAGGTTTTATCACAGTCAACTCCTTGACTTGAAAAACCTTTTAAACAGGTCTGGTCTTATAGGTCTCCACCTTGCCATTTGCCCCAGTCTTTCTCTTAAAGACCCATATTCACACTCTAGGCACTATGCCCTTTTGTGGAGTAACCAGAGTCTATACTTGGTTCTCTTACATGGAGTCCATTTTGGATTTCATGGCCATCTGCCATTTCTCTGAGTGTCTTCTACTCATAGCCTCATCGTATATAACTGGATCATCATCCTCTATGATGCGTACCTCATCATCATCCTCTATGATGAATCCATACCTCCCAGGTATCTTCGGTACTCTTCCAGATTTACGATTCGGTTGTGGTACAATAGGTCTATCTACAAGTTCCTCAGTTCGACTTAAAGTTCTTTGTGGTTCTTGAACTCCTTCAAGATCTATTACCCTCCCACTAGCTCCTTCAATGATAAACACCTTCATCTAAGAATACAGCGTGTAGGATTATAGTAATAATACCCTAAACTTTCTTTAGGATATCCCACAAGTCTGCACTTGTCAGTTTTTGTCCCAAACTTATCTTTGAAACATTTTTCACATAAGTTGGACAACCCCTTATCTTAACATACTTAAGACTAGGAATCCTCCCTATCCATAACCTTTATGGAGTCTTGGGGCCGGATTTTTGAGGTTACCTTATTTAGTAGATATGCAGCCGTTTCTAGGGCATAACCCCAGATGGATACTAGAATGTCGGTAAAAATCATTATGGACTGCACCATGTCCAACAAGGTACAATTACTCCTTTTAGATACACCAATCAATTATTGCGTATCAGGAGGTGTCCATTATGAGAAAATACCATTTTGAGATGATCTAGAAACTCATTGCACAAGTATTCCTTCCTCGATCAAATCAAAGAATCTTAATACTTTGTCAATTTGTTTCACTTCTGAATTCTTTGAACATTTCAAATGATTCAGACTTGTATTTCATCAAATACGCACATTCAACTCTTTGAATGATCATCTCCTTTTCTTTTACTAGTTTGTTCAATTTGCAAAATTATTTATCATGTAAATCAAGTTTACAAAGTCCATCAAGTGATCTTCCAGTTTCAAACAAAACATCATTATAAATAGAACAACAATTGTTCTTAAATATAATACCAGAATCTTCCTTGTCCAACAATGAAAATTCTAATGTTTCTAATGAGAACTGGAACATAATAACTACTTATTAACTTAATAGACTTTCCCGTAGGCAATGCTAAACTATAAGTTCCTATGATTAATGTAGCAACCTTTGCTGCATTCCCACACATAAGATTACTTACTCTTTGTTTAGCTTTCTACTTCTGCTTAGTCTCTGCATTAGATTGCATACGTGAGAACTACAGCCAGTATCCAATACCCAAGTAGAACCTTGACTTATAGAAAAATTTATTTCAATCATGAACAAACCCATATTTGTAACCGAAGCTTCACTAAGCTTCTTCTGGTTAGCCTCTGTAAGATACTCCTTACAGTTTTCTTTCCAGTGTCCAGGCTTATTGCATTGGAAGCAAACTCCTTTGCTATTTGCATCAGTTTTGTTCTTATTATCCTTAGTTATTGCCTTTCCATATACCTTCTTTGAATTGTTCTTCTTTTCAGAAGATCCTTTGGCCCTCTTCCGCTACCTGAAAGAATCATCTACCAGTAAGACTTGGTCTTTCTTGGTTGGAAAATGACTCTTTACTGTTTCAACATGTTTAAGTAACTCAGGCAAGCTGACATATAGCTTGTTCATGTGAAATTCACAACAATTTATGAGAAAAGAGTCCGGAAGTGATTGCAAGATCAAATCTTGGATCAACTCTCCATCCATTAAAACCCAGTTGTCCCAATTGTTCAATCATATTGATCATTTTAGGACATTTGTCTATACTGTAGTGCCATCGGTCATTCTAGATCGGAAGAGCTCCTTAGATATCTGATATCTAATAGTCCTACTTTCCTCACCATTCAACTCCTTGAAGGTGCAGGAGTATAGTAGGAGCATCCATAGTTTCATGCTGACGCTGAAACTCGTTACTCATGGATGCGAGCATGATGTATTTGAGCCAATTGTGCATCATCCTACTACTTTCTAAAAGTAGCAATCTCTTTCTCAGAGGCATTGTCTGCAACCATTGCAGGGATATGCATATTAAAGACATAAGATAGTTTTTCAGCCTTGAGAACTATTCTCAAATTCTTTAACCAGTCCGTGTAATTCGGTCCGATTAATTAGCATCTAATATGCTACGCAGTGATAGTAAATTAGACATTGTAAAATTCTGTAAATGAATTTGTAATTTAACAACATTTTAGCATACATTCATTTCTTAATTAATTACCAAAATAAATTAGGTCTTTATTTTAAATTGGTATCTCCCACTATTTTCATCAAACTATATTACCCTCATTATATAGTTCGGCAATTCTAATTAAAGATTTGCTAGTGAGACTAAAGATCCCATTTCAAATGTATATAGCCTTGTGGTGACACAACAAACGATATATAAATAAATAGGTAGACAACTATTGTCAATTACATCTCTATGTAACTCGTTGTATTTTGCCTCTTAGATTATTTTGATCAAGTGGTGACACATCCGAATCAAAATTATCCAAGTTAAGTCTATCCTAGCACTTCCATATATTCGAAAGAAAAATACTGTCCTTGTGGTGACACAACAAAACAACATCGTTCAGTCTATGTATAAGCATCAAATGTGATAATGCAACATCTTAAATATTTAATACTTGCCTTGTGGTGACACAACAAACTCATATTAAATATTTAATACTCTATTGCTTTACCATGCTAGAAGGCGACGTTCGATATTCCAAATATCTTTGAATGCTTAGGACTTAATATAATTTCTTTGAGGGGTTTGTTATTATTTGTCTCATCTTGTTTAGCGCGCATGCACATATATATATAAAATACGCGTCATATTATTTAACATGCGAAGCATGTTGTATAATATATAATATATGCATATTAAGCATGCACATATAGAATACTATATTCTACCCGGATTGATTATGGACTTTTATTCTAGTTTGGTTCACTAGAGCCACCAAGTGAACCAAAAGGTCAAACCTAGGGTGCAAGAATAAATTTAAATATAACTATTACATTTAAACCCGGGCTCCATTACAAACGGGTCTTCAAGCGCTCCTTGCTCCTTTGTCTCCAATTCTTCAAAAATTAATTCTAACTAGTCCTATTACAAAAACTATTTACTATAAATAGAAACCTTGATCAGCAGTCAAGGAGAAGTACATAGGAGGGAGATAGAATTTACATTAAGAAAAATTAGAGAAGACGAGGTACGCAGACCCCATTTATAAAAAACTCATTCATTCAAACATCCACTAAAATAAATTCAATCACACATTGGTCAGTAGTCCATAATCAATCCCTATTTATTATCATACATATCTCCATATGTATCAATAAATAACATTCATCTCATGAATAATAAAACCATTCCATATATGCATTAATATCATAGAAATCCAATTTTGAAACAAAAATAAACTCCTTTATTTTGATCAAAATTTAAATTATAATAAACTTATTTATTTTATTTTATCCAATTTTGAATAAAAATAAACTCTTTTATTTTTAATCAAATTCCAAATCAAAATAAAACACCTTTATTTTGATTAATATGGAAACCAATTTCAAGTTTAAAATAAACACTTTTATTTTTAACTTACAATTGTTGGAAAATAAAATATGTTGAATCCTATTCCTTATCAAAATAAACATCTTTATTTTTTAAGGAAACATGGAATCCTATTCCATATGTGAATAAACTCCTTTATTCTAGGAAACATGGAATCCTATTCCATATGTGAATAAACTCCTTTATTCTAGTTAACGTAGAATCCAATTCTAAGTTAAAATAAAACTTTTAATTTTAATCATATTCTAATTAAAATAAACCTTTTATCTTAATTGAAAATAAATAAAATCAAAATAAAAAAAAAATTCAAATCCTGCAGACCGGCGCGGCCGCGCTCCAAAATGAACTAGGAGCGGCGCGGCCGCGCTGCACCCCAGAAACGATTTCTAGGTTCGGGCGCGGCCGCGCTCCAAAATGAACTGGAAGCGGCGCGGCCGCGCCGCGTAGCAGAGTTCGAAATTTTTTTCTTTGCCCAGAAAATTGATCCAATCGCATACCCATACATACATGGAATCATAATAATCGATAATTAGCACAAGGTTAGGCTCTGATACCACTGTTAGGTTTGTATATAGCGCGAACATGCAATCAAATTACATAAATAGTGCGGAAGCGCAAAAAAACGGATTTTAAAATTTTTCACTTCTTATTAGTGAACTTATTCTCTACTTTGGCATACTTCTAATGTTGTAGTGAAGCTTTCAGCAGATTTGTTCAAATCCAGTTTGTTCTTATGTAGATCTCCTTTCTTTCTGTTGGAAGCTTGTCGTTGATATCTTCCCGTTGCACTTCTTTCCATTGGAGACTCACTTGTTGCAGACTTGTTTATTGTACCAATGAACATTTTACTTCTTGAAGTCTGCTAGTGATAGCTGAGCCAGCTTCCATTAACTGGTACTAAAGTAGTGGAGCCATGTGTGCTGACTTTTGCTGCAGTAAACATGGTTGTTTGAATCCCACTGAGATTGGTTCACTATTTTACTTATTTAAGTAATCAGTCGCTCATCTTGGGATAATAAACCTAAGTGCTCTGATGTCTTCAATCCTTGTTGGCACTTACTTACTCTATGATCAACTGGGTTGTAGCCTGTTGCTTCAGATCGTAGAGTCATCTACTCGCTTTATATTGTGGCCTTGTGATCATGCATGATGTGCACTGCCTTGATGCTCGTAGAGTGGTTGACTGCAATTGCATTACGCTTTAATGTGCTTCTTACTATTCTGCAGTTGTACCTCTTGTGCTCTATGATCTCCATTAAGCTTTACGTTCCCAGAGCATAGGTTCATGATCTTGTTGTGCCATTGCTACAACTTGTTTAACGTAAAGGACTGCTCTGTGTTCTTCAAGTGTTAGCTCTACAGACTCTTTCTTATCATAGAGGACTGCTCTATGATCTTTAGGTGCAAGCTCCATTGTTGTAGAGGAATGTTCTGCGTTCCTTAGATATTGTCTTTGCCGTTGTGTCATAGAGGACTACTCCATGATCTTCTGATGCTTTAGCACTTTCGTTGTAGAGGACTGCTCTACTTAATCTTCAAATATTGTCTCTGCCGTTATATCATAAAGGACTGCTCTATGAACTTCTGATGCTTCGTTTAGGCTGCCAGAGTATCTTTGGCTCAACTCTACGATCGCTTGATCTGGCTAGTGCTTTCCCACTCTACGGTATTGTCAAAGGTGCATGTCGTAGAGTCTTGATGGGATCGTAGAGTGTATATTTGAACTGCCATGTGATCTCTGTTAGGACTTAATGCTTTAGATGCATTTCTGAGATCTTTGTTTGTTGGATAGCTCATGAACAGCTTACTTAGTAGTTTTTATGAAGATTGCTACTTTAACTTTGAGTGTTCATGCAGAGACTGATCTACGTTGTTGCTTGATTGTAGATTGTTCATGGGAGTCGTAGAGTGACTGATTGTATTGACTCTACGATCCCAAGACAGCTCAACGATCTTCTCTTTACTTTTACTCTGCGGTACCTGGCACACTCTACGATTCCGAGTGAGCTCTTTGATCCGTCGAGCCTTACTCTACGTTAGCCTGGCAGACTCTGCGATGACAAACTCGACTCTACGTTTTCCTTGCAAGCTCCACGATGACATGCTCAACTCTACGTTTGCCTTGTAAGCTCTACGATGACATGCTCAACTCTACGTCTGTTCCTTGATCATGCCAGACTTACTCTACGATGTCGAGATGAAATTCTGCGTTTGTCTGGCCCAACTCTACGATGCCGAGAGGGCTCTGTGACTGGCCGAGCCTCACTCTACGTTTGTCTGACAGACTCTGCATACTTTTAAGCTGACTGAACTCCAAGTTGGTTGTCTGCTCTACTTTCCTTCACTGGATGCTTCGTGTAGTACTCAACGATCAGTCTGGCCTTTGCTTATTACATATATCATTTCAGCTCTTAAGATCAACCTAACAAGTTTGATCTTTTTCTATTCTAAGTCCTTGTATATCAAATTCATTTAAGGACTTTACAATACTCAATATTACAAACATGCTTTGATCAGATAGATATTAATTCAGCTTAGATCAACCTAACATATTTGATCTTTTCATTCTAAGTCCTTGTACATATATATTTCGTTAAGGACTTTACAAGGCTTTAACAATATGAATGTTCTTCTTATCATTTTGTCATCAATCAAATCACATATAATGAATAATGGTAATCTCATGCAGATCTTATAATATTCTCCCCCTATGATAATGGACTTAACGATCTCATGCAGAATTCCAACACATTATTTCCTCTTTGAACATTCCTCAAGGTGAGTTGCATGTCCGTTTCTTGGGTGTGCCTCTTATCACGTCCAATCTTTCAGCTAATGATTGTGTCCCTCTTATTCAAAGGATTACTCTACGTATTAGATCATGGGCAAACTGTTTCCTTTCCTATGCTGGGAGGGTCCAACTTATTATATCTATTTTGTTTGCTATCCAATCTTATTGGTCAGCTTTCTTTTTATTGCCAAAATCTGTTATCAAGCAAATTGACCAGTTGCTATCCCAGTTCCTTTGGAAAGGCTCCTCGCTTAACAAATATGGATCTAAGGTCGCTTGGACTCGAGTTACACTGCCCCTATCTGAAGGTGGTTTAGGATTAAAAAAGGTTGCTGAATGGAACAAAGCCCAAATTCTGTTGCATCTATGGCAAGTTATCTGTTTTAACAGCTCCTCTTTCTGGGCTGAATGGGTACGAAAATCCTTACTCTTGAAACATAATTTCTGGACTACTCCTATTCCGTCTGATGCATCCTGGATTTGGCGAAAAATGCTTAACCTTAGAAGCTTGGTTGCTCAATTTGTTGAATACAAAGTTGGTAATGGTCAGAAAATTGATTTGTTGCAGGACCCTTGGTTAGAAAAACAACCCTTTTCCTGGCATCGAACGGATCCGATTGTTTCTAACTCGGGCTTGCTCTTCTTAACCAAAGTTAGCGATATTATTCAACAATGTTCTTGGAACCCTCCCATGTATGGCGTGTCTTGATCCAAGTAACTCTTTCTCAGCATTTGACAAGGAAAGCATTTGACAAGGAACAGTTGATTCAATTTGCAAAGTTTTACCCGTTAAAATTTTAAGATAAAGATCTTTGGGGGATTGATAATGAACTTGAAATTTACATTGCAGATGTAAAAAATGATCCTGAATTTTCTAATGTGAAAGGGATTAGTGAACTTGCTCAAAAGTTGGTTAAAAAGAATAAGGCTGATTTGTATCCTCGGGTTTATTTGTTGTTGAAATTGGCTTTGATTTTGCCGGTTGTTACTGTCACGGTGGAGATGATATTTTCAGCAATGAATATTATTAAAACCATTCTCCGAAACTAAATGGGTGATAAATGGTTGAGTGATTGTTTGGTTCCTTACATTGAAAATGATGTATTTGAAACTCTTGATAATGAAGTTATCTTAGAACATTTTCAAATTATGGGGTCTAGGAAGATAGTATTGTAATTTGTAAACATTATTATGATTAGTTAATAATATGATTAGTTCAAGTTTTCTTTATTTAACTTCAATAAAAAAATTAGTTAAAATTCACCCATGCTGAAAAAAATTCCTGAATCCGCCCCTACCCCATCTTTTTATCGCCAACAACCTTAAAATTATCCTTCTCTATCTGTTTCTGGTCATTGGGTCTTCCTCCAGAGCCTCCTTTAATATACCCATTTTCCATTTTCAACTTTTCAAGGGCCTGAGGTGGGCTATACTGCAGTCCCTTGGTCTGAACACAGCCCATTGCTTCTTCTGCACGGTGACAAATCGCCAAATATTCGTAGGTTTTTGTGAGGAATGTAAATTTTTGTAATAGTTAGGTGACATGGCATTAATGAGAGATAATAGTGGTGAATTGAACAAAATTGGTATATGAAAAAAGAGGAGTAAAAAAAACAGAGGTGGTGACAGAGTGCTTCAGCCGGCGTGGTTGTGGATTCAAGCAATGGAAGACAAAAAGGAAGGAGAAAAGATAGAAGAGATTTCTCCATTTTCAAAAGGGCCTGACTGTGTTCTCGATAAAGTAGTTTGTATTGTTGGGTGAGGGAAAATTTATAATAATAGCTAACCCCACTGTTTTGGAAGGTACCACTTACCACTTGGTCAAGGCACCAATTTCCTTCAATTTAGTCAAAAATATTATTTTAAGTTAATAATGTTGACACCTTAGATTCACATTTGGTTTGAAGTTAATTTTAATCATGTCCTGTTACATTTACTAAAAATTCTTATAAAAATTAATTTATAAAATAATATGTCAAAATATAATTTGTGAATAATTCACCATACAAGAGTAGATCCAGTAATTAAAAATCAACCAAAATCATACACATCATTTTATATTTCCTTTTTGTGACAATTATTTATTCAACTTAGTATTATTGATTTTAATTAGATGAACTGCATACATTAGATTTGGATTTGAATTTCAGGCGGTTGATTTTTAGTTTCATTTGACAATTTTTAAAAATTAGTTGCTTTGGTATAGTTAGAAAGTTACACTATACTCACAATAGCCTAGCACACTTATAGAACTTAAGAAATTTAGAGAGAAAAATGAAGTATAAACAAGTAAGGAAGTTATGATTTTTCTTATACTAAACCCCCCTATTTATAGTAAAATGTAATCAATATCTACCACACATTAATTATCACACTTTTTTATATCATCCATCCATTTTTTCTTCAATTTATATCATCCATCCATTTTTTCTTTAATCTATATCATCCATCCATTTTTTCTTTAATCTATATCATGCATCCATTTTTTCTTTAATCTATATCATCCATCCATTTTTTCTTTAATCTATATCATCCATCCATTTATTCAAAAAGATTAATCCATTATCAAAAGATAATTCCATTATCAAAAAGATAAAACCATTATAAAAAAATAACTCCATTATCATAATAAATCTTTTCTGTATTATTGTGTTAAATGTATTAATATCACCGATAGCATATACTCGCAATACTGGCAACCAGCTTATTCCCAGGAAAGAGGGGGCCTTCCATAAAAATGGCGCACAATTAAATAACCCCTTTCCTTGACAGAATTTCTAGACATTGTCAATAATGCTAAAATATCCTATCAAATAATATGAGTTACAGTGTCGTGACAAATAATAAAAATATTATGCAGATGCTACTGTAACAATTATTAAATCAAGATACTGTGCAATTGTTACTTTATCAATTATTGAATCAATAATATAAAATACTGTGCGACATCGTGTGCTACTGTGGAATACCGTGTGCTACTGTGGAATAACACGTTTTACTGTTCTTTTTATCACCGGGTATTTCAACAGTTATCGGTTAAAGTTTTGCCGCCAATTTCTATCACTTTCTATATTCGATAGTTAACCCATTGTGGGGCCCACTATCGTTGACAATATTGCCATTTCGGCGCCGTCGTTCGGTACCGAATATAATATTTCCCGACAGAAAGAATATTCCCCGACAAAAGGAATATTCCCCGACATACTATTTAAATTATATAATACACTTGAAACTCTCTAATTATATAATTATATAAATGTAACTCATGTTTATATTATACAAGTATTAATTACACTCCTCAAGTCTTATTTGTTTCTGTTATACATCGGTTTGCTTCTATGATTATTGAATATTATTATGGAATAAAACCGATGAACAATAAGAGTGGAGGAATGTAATTATTACAAAGGTTTATTTGTCTCCGTTTGGATGCAGGCATATTACCTTTTAGGATATATCACTCCGTCCCAAATTAATTGCATTTTTAGGACTTTTTAAAGTCAAATTGACTATTTTTAAAACTAATCTTTTTACTATTTTTGCTAACATATAGGTGAAGATATTATAACCAAAAGAAAGTATATACAATTTATTACTAATTTCAATTTTTATAATTTTAGAAATATATTTATATATGCTTAATTATTAATTTTAAAAATAGTCAATTTGACTTAAAAAAGTCATAGAAAAGCAATTAATTTGGGACGGAGGGAGTAACAAGTTACAACGGATGATAACAACAAACGACAAACTTGATGATAACGTAAAACTCTTCTTTGAATCAATGAATATAGAAGCAGTATATGAGAAAAAAAAGAATACATAAAATTTACTAGTGCTGGAACGATTCTGCTTGGTTGATATTTGTAGGAAAAATAATAAATAAAAACAATCAAGTTTAATAATAACACTTAAAACACTTCTATTTGAATGGTCCAGATTAAAACTATTTAAATAAAAACTATATTTGTTATAAACTGTTCGCAATCTTATGGTCCAAATTGCACCTATTTAAATAAAAGTCGTGTTTGGGGGAGGTTTGGTAAAGCCCAAATAATGTGATTTGGCAAAGCCCAAGTACCGCAACAATTCAATAAGCCCAATAAGTATTGGTTGGTGAGCCCTGGCGAGGTGATGGGATGGCGGCACCCCCCGCCCCACGTGGGGGTCACTCTTGGTAAGTCGGAGCAATTGGAATATCAGACAACTTATGTTCTCGAGGCGTATGTCTGGGGGCAATTTGGCGTCTATCTTCTTTTAAAAAAGTTTAGGCTAATCCCATGAGGACATTGGACCGGGGAGGGGGTCCTAATTATTATTCAAGGGATAGGCGTAACGTCACACCGGGTGTTTACTATAGATACAAGGCTTAACTTCACTTCAAGGGTAAGCGATCTTTCACAAGATTAGAGCACAAAACCTCCATTGTTATACAACTTGTTCAGCCTGTACTAATTCTCACACCGGAGCTATCTCCCGGCGGCAAAACCGCCCGGAACTCTGAGTGTGGCCTCGTTATTGTGCAGGATTGACGCGCTCTTGGTGATTGAAGCGCGTGTACAATTCTTGGCATTAACATTGGCGCTAGAAGGAGGGCCTAGTGCTCAGTAACTCTTCAATCACTTGAAGATTTCTTGACCAGTCACAACAGTAGTGAATAGCTCAAAAATGACTTCGGCCCACGGAGAAGCCCCTCCTGACCTTCCTCGCTCCAGGGGTTCGGTTAGAGACAGGATAGGGATGTCCAAAAGCCTGTCGGATCGGTTGGGTCCCCAAAGTCATTCGGTGGGTCCAGCCAACCCGCAGACACCAATAGTCAAGAAAAACTTATTGCCGACCTCCCAGAGAAAGACGCAACGGCGCGGTCGCGCTGAAGACCCGAAGTCTAGGCAAGGTCGGAACCATGACGAAAGAGATTCACTCGTTGCTAGAAGGGATCAACGACGTAAGGATACTGTAGAGGCTATACGCCTTCAGCAAGTAGAGTTGGAAAAACAGTTGGCTCTTCTAGGGGAAGGAGGGGAAGCCTCCTCCAGTCACCATGGCAGTCGGGAACTAACGTCAGGACGCCAGTCCAGGACGCATCGATCGGATAGCTCCTGGCGAGAAAGCAGTGGGCTTCGGAGCCGCACACAAGAAAGTGTCGGTTAAAGGAGCCGATCCGCACAAAGGAGCAGGCCGAGGAGCCGCTCCCGAAAAGAGACGGCAGGTCTGAACGGAGAAGGAGAGACGCCTCTCCAAAGTCGAAATAGGCCAAGAAGTCGCTCGCCAGGAAGAGACGTAGGTCTAAACGGAGAAGGAGAGATGCCTCTCCAGTTCAAAGTCGAAGCAAGCTAAGGAGCCGCTCGCCAGAAAGAGGCGGTAGGATCGAACGGAGAAGGAAGGAAACCTCTCCAGTTCCAAGTCGGGGCAGACATGAACCAACCCTTCCGACCAGGGACCTTGAGGCCTTGGCTCGGAGGATTGTGGAGCTCGAGGGGATGCTTGCAACGGCCAGACAAGAGGAGGTCCCGATCGACCCAACATCACCATTTTCACCGGAGATCGATCGGGTTCGGGTTGATCCGAACAAAAAGGCCCCTCACATGGAGAGTTTTGATGGTTCGGGAGATCCTTATGACCATAGTCAGGTGTACGACCGGCTGATGAAGTACTATGATTACTCCAATGCGGCCAAGTGTCAGATGTTCATTTCCACTCTAAGGAAAGAAGTTCGGCAATGGATGACGTCTTTGGCCCCGAACTCAATCTCATCTTGGAAAGACCTCTATGACAAATTCCATGTTCGCTTTGGAAGCAACAAAAGAAGAGGAAAACTGACGGCCTCCTTGATGCAAATAAGACAATATCCAAGTGAAACCTTGGGACAATATGTGAAATGATTTCGGGAGGCAGCCGGTGCGGTGACAGACCTAAACGATCCCCAAGCCCTAGGTTACTTCAGCACGGGGTTGGATCTGGTAAAATCCAAAAAGCTGGTGAAGGACATGATGTTCAACGCCCCAAAGAGCCTGACAGAAGCTTACGATAGGGCTGAAAGATTTATCGCAGTCGAAGAAGCCATGGGAAATTTAGGCCCGAACTCCTCATCGGCAAAAAGGCCAAAAGACCGAGACAGAAACAACTACCACCATTCGAACGGTGGTAATAGGACAGATGATCGGCCAAAGAAGAATTTTAGTGGGGGATCGAGAGACGGGCGCCCGCCCCTCCCAAGCCAAAGAGTGGACAAAATATACACCCCGTTGAGCAGCAGTCGAGTGGCTATACTGGAACATATGAGGAACCAGCCTTATTTTAGACCCTGCCCAAACAACACGCACGCAAATCGGGGGGCCGCGAAAGAGTACTGTGATTATCACCAAACCGCTAGGCACTCCACCGAAGAATGTAGGAACTTAAAAGATTTAATCGAAATGAACGTGCAAAATGGGGAGTTGGTTTAGTACGTCGCAGGGCGAAGGGAGACGGAAAAAGCGACGAACAAAGGGAATGCCCACCCCGATCCCCCAGCTCGGGAAGTACAGGCCCCAGCAGTTCGGGGGATAGTTGATGTTATAACCCGCGGTTCGATCGAGAAGGTAGCGGGGAAGAAGCGGCGCGAGAGGTTGGATTCGGTTATGACGGTGTCCAATCAACCCACCAGATGGGAGCAGATGTACCCTGGCACGGTGATTTCCTTCACTGATTAGGATTACCCACTAGAACCTATTGAACCGCATGAAGGAGCGCTGGCTATCACTTCTCAAGTCAGGTCCATGGACATAAAGCGGATAATGATCGACAACGGCTCCTCGATCGACATATTGTATGCCCACGCCTATCAAAGGCTAGATTTGGGAGGAAGGAAAATGGAGGTCGGGCAAGAACCCCCATTGTATGGGTTCGGCAACGATCCAGTTCGGGTGGCAGGGACCATCGAATTACCAGTCATTTTTGGGACGACTCCTTTTCAGGTAGAAATCACTGTCAGGTTCTTCGTCGTACATATGGACTCGGCATACAACGCTATCCTAGGGAGGCCAACATTGGTGGCATTGCAGGCGGTGACCTCAATCCCACACTTCAAGATCAAATTCCCTACACCCAATGGAATTGGCGAAGTCAGGGGGGATCTGGACCTGGCTCGGAGGTGCTACAGGAATACGTTAATATCTTCGGTTGTGGGCAAAAGTAAGCAGAAACAGACTATAACAATAGAAGTTGAATCATTTACCGAAGGAAGTACGGAACCACTCGCCTTGCCAGCCGAAGAGACAGAAGAAGTTGAGCTGATCCCGGGGAGGAAAGATAAGACCATAAAAATCGGATCAGGATTACAGGAACCCTTTCGGGCCGGCCTGGTTGACTTGTTCCAGCAACACGCAGACATTTTTGCATGGGAGCCGAAAGACATGCCCGGGATCGATGACAAGGTAGCGGTGCACAAGCTTAATGTAGACCCCTCCCGAAAACCAATTCGATAAAAGAGGAGAATCTTCGCCCCGGAGAGGCAAAAGATTATTGATGAAGAAGTCACGAAGCTGCTAACGACCGATTTCATATACGAAATTGACTATCCCGAATGGCTGGCGAATGTGGTGTTGGTGAGGAAACAGAACGGGAAGTGGAGAATCTGCATTAATTATACGGACCTGAACAAGGCGTGCCCGAAGGACTTCTATCCACTTCAACACATCGATCAGTTGATCGATGCCACATCAGGATACGCCTTTCTGAGTTTCATGGATGCTTTCTCGGGATACAATCATATTTCAATGCACAAGAAGGATATCCCGAAGACCGCCTTTATAACGCATCGGGCTATCTACGCCTACAAGAAGATGACCTTCGGACTTCTGAATGCCGGTGCAACATACCAAAGAATGATGAATCATGTATTCCGAAAACAGCTAGGCCGAAGTATGGAGGTGTACGTAGACGACATGATCGTCAAAAGTTTATCGGACCAAGAGCATCTGGCTAACCTCGAAGATTGTTTCCAGACAGTTAGACAGTACAACAACAGGCTTAACCCAACAAAGTGCACCTTCAGCCTCGGTTCGGGTAAGTTCTTGGGGTATCTGGTAAGCAAAAGGGGGATCGAAGCAAATCCAGAGAAAATCCAGGTGGTCTTGGACATGAAATCTCCCTAAAGTTTTAAAGATGTACAACGGTTGACAGGTCAGATTGCAGCCCTGAGGAGGTTTATGTCAAAGTCGGTCGAACGAAGTCTACCTTTCTTCAACACTTTGAAAGGGCCGAAGAACGAAAAGACTTTCCAATGGACTTCGGAATGCGAGGATGCCTTTCAGGGGATAAAGAAGTATTTGTCCTCCCCCCTTTGTTGATGAAGTCGATTCCTTCGGAACCCCTGTATCTTTACTTGACGGCAAGCTCGATGGCGGTGGGAGCGGTGTTGGTTCGTGAGACAGACGGAAAGCAATTTCCCGTCTACTATGTCAACCACGCTCTTCGGGATGCTGAAACCAGGTACCCGAACTTGGAGAAGTTCACCTACACTTTAATAATTGCCGGTCGGAAGCTTCGACATTACTTCCAAGGACGGCAAATAATCGTCTACACGGATCAGCCCTTAAAGAAGATATTGAGCAAACCGGAAATCTCGGGTCGGCTCGCGGCTTGGACGATGGAGTTGACACAGTTTATGCTAGAGTATCAGCCCCGAACGGCAATCAAGGGCCAGGCCTTAGCCGACTTCATGATGGAATGCTCTTTTTCCGAACCAGACTCAACCGATCGATCAGAGGTGGTAAGTTCGGTGTTAGACGTTCAACCGGCCCAGACCTCATGGACATTATACGTCGATGGGTCATCAACTTCAGAGGTGAGTGGCGCAGGGGTAATCTTGATAAGCCCAGAGGGGTTTAAGGTCCAACAGGCCATCCGCTTCGAATTCAGAGCAACCAACAACGAGGCTGAGTACGAAGCTGTGTTGGCAAGGCTTCGGTTGGCCAAAAGCCTCGAGGTTCAAAAGTTAATCGTCTTCAGTGACTCTCAACTGGTTGTCAAGCAAATCTCAGGAGAGTATGAAGCACGGGGGGCAAGGATGACCAAATATTTGGCAGAAGTCAGCGATCAGCTCCACTACTTCAGCACGTTCGCCATTAACGGGGTTGATCGGTCAGAAAACACCATAGCCGATGCATTGGCCAGGTTAGCCACAACGGACGCAAACTCATTCGGCGGGTTAGTATATCTGGAAAATCTAGATTTACCAAGTATTCGGGGATCAGGGGTACTAGTCGTAGAACGGTCAGACTGTTGGATCACTCCCTATATAAGCTATATCGCCGATGGTGTCCTGCCATCGGATCGGATTTTGGCCAAGAAAATAAAATACAAAAGTTCAAGCTTCGTGCTTATTGATGGAGATCTATATCGACGGGCCTTCACTTCTCCTTTACTAAAGTGTTTGGTCCCGTCCGAAGCCAACTACGTATTTCGGGAGGTGCACGAGGGAATCTGCGGGGATCACATGGGCGCTAAGGCTCTGGCGTATAAAGTACTTCGGCAGGGGTATTATTGGCCGACAATCTTCCAGGAGGCCAAAGAATACGTGCAGAAGTGTCGAAAATGCCAACTCAATAGTTCAGTCCCTCGTCAACCGCCCGAAGAATTATACTCAGTTTTATCCCCAATCCCGTTTGCTGTATAGGGAATCGACATCTTGGGACCACTACCAAAGGCGAAAGGACAGGTCAGTTTCGTAATAGTGGCTATTGATTATATGACCAAGTGGGTAGAGGCGAAACCGCTTCGATCAATCACGGAGCAAGAATGCCTTAAGTTCCTCAAAGAATTCGTTGTATTTCAGTTCGGCATCCCAATGGCATTGGTATCCGACAACGGTCGGCAATTCGTAGGGTCAAAATTCGAAGAATTCTTGAAGGAACTGGGGATACAGCATCGAAAAACTTCAGTTGCCCATCCCCAATCCAATGGCCAAGTAGAAGTCACCAACAGAACCCTACTCAACGGAATCAAAAGAAGGTTGGACGAAGCCAAGGGAAGATGGCCCGAAGAATTAATTAGTGTTTTGTGGGCCTACCGAACCACCCCTCGAACTACTACAGGCGATTCGCCGTACAAATTAGCCTATGGGACAGATGCCCTCATCCCGATCGAAATCGGATCACCCTCGCTTCGGCTCAGCCAGTTCAAAGAACTATATAATGACGAAGGCATTCGCCTCAACCTAGATCTATTAGAAGAGGTTCAGAATCGGCCATGGTAAGGCTAGCAGTCTACCAGAGGAGAACGGCTAGACATTTCAACAAAGGTGTGAAGTTGAGGCGGTTCGAAGTAGGGGATCTAGTTCTCCGAGAGGTAGAGGCATCATCGCCTCAAAATCTTGGGAAGTTAATGCCCAACTGGGAAAGTCCTTATGAGGTCACGGAGGTGCCGAAGCCAGGAACCTACCGGCTTCGGGGAATGGACGGAGCAGAAGTTAAAAACACCTGGCATGCAGGGAGGCTCAAGAAGTATTATCAATAAGGCATGCCCAATTTGTTCGGAGAAGTGCCGAAGCCAGGAATTTCCCTACTTCGAGCAAAGAATGAAGCAAAAATCTTTTGAATGTAAAATTTTCACAAATCCTTTACGGTATAAGATTTCTTTTGTAAAAACCCAATGTGGTCGGGTAGGTGTCGAAGCCAGGAATTTACCGGCTTCGAGCAAAGGGTGGAACGAAAATCTTTTTACTCTGTAAGAATTTTTTCAGTATGATTGATGCAATGCAAATGCAGTTTTTCCCGAAAAATATCTACATCGATTCATTAATGTACGAGCAACAATAAGATGCTTACATAAAGACCTAAATAACTATTACAAAAGTTGAGCCGGCATCAGGCCTCGGGTTCGTCATCCGAAGAATCTAAAATTGATGGCTCAAGTGAAAGTAATATGGCCTCAAGCCAATTATATTTGATGTAATAAGTATTTACTTTGTAATCTTATTCAAATATTAATAATAGAATAAAAGGCATATTTTATCCATGTTAATTGGTTGAATTAATAAATGTGATGAACCCATAGTTTTCGAGCAATGCTTTTAGAATCATGATGAGATTATGCTAGTGAGATCTAAATTCAAGAAAGCTCAAAACTAAAATGTTCCTAATCGTTGGATCACTAATATTGGGATTACTGATCCGGATAGATTAGTACATACTATGCTTGATCTTTAGAAGATAATGATTGATCTCATAATCATTTGTGTGAAGACACTAAAGCAAGTATGTAGGTGCTTATTAGAGAATAAGTTCACTGAACGTGACTCGCTTAAAGAACCCTAATGGAGTTTTATTCACCTGTCAATAGGGAAGTTCTTAAGTGATAGTTGTACAAGTGATCCTTGGACTTGAGATCATCATAGTACCTTGTGTATGTTAAGTTATACTTTGTCATATTCCTTAATACCTTAGGGTATGTCATAGGGTATGTACGGGTATAATAAAGTATACACGGAGGTAGGTGAATGATCGACAAAGGATCTACCACTTCTGATAAAGGGAGAGAATGTCCTATGCGATTTGATAAATGACAGCTCAAAAATCCCTGGTCAGGGTTGAATGAAAATTAGAAAGGAGTTTCTAATTTACATTAATCGGAGTTGTGCATTCTTAAATCGAAATGCATATGATTAAATAAAATAAGACTTGTCAGTAATTCCATGTCTTATATTTAATCGGGACATTATATGGTAGAAGGATTGAATTGTACGGTAACTATTACTGAATAGGTTCTATGTGATTAAACGTTGATTTCATATTATACGGATAGTCATGATACATTATCGTAAGGTGTCACTCATGATGTAGAATAAATATTATTTATTTATATATGAATTAAAGGAGTTTAATTCATTATAAATAATATTAGAATTGTTCTAATTTATTTATTCTACTACCGGCATAATATTGAACCTAAAGGGTCACACCGCAAAAGAAATATATTATTTAGAAACAATTGGCTTAATGATAATAAATTAAGTATTTAATTTATTAGTAGAATAAATTGAATAGCTTAATATTTATAATGATATATTTGGAGAAATATTGAATTATAAATTAATAAGAGAAATCTTATTATTATTATTATTATTATTATTTAATTCCTAATTAGATTGGGAATTGAATTAATACATTTATTGCTAAAGAGTTTAGTTGTAATAAATGCTCCTACAAATGCAAATGCAAATGAAATGCAAATGCAAATGAAATTCAATTTCTAGATTAATATGTGTTACTTGCTTAATGTTGATTAAACAAGTAACATATGTTATGTGTGAAATGAAGCATACATGTGGGTTAGGAGAATATGTATACATGTAAGTATACAACTAGAATGATTAGATGAATACTTGCATTATTTTTGCAAGAGATCATGAGATGAACCCTAATAGAGATTAGGAAAAATCAATAATTATTCTTGAATTTCTTAAGAGTTAGGAAAGAAAGAACTATTTGGATTAGCCATCCTTGATTTCTAGGAAATCATAATTTGTTTCTTCATTAATCATTTCTTGGTGGATCACCTTTAGAGTGCTTCATACACTTTGAAGCTAGTGTTTAATCCAAGGAGCAAAGAAAGGAGGAACTTGAAGAAATCAACAAGGAGTAGATCTTGTAGCGGTTCAAAGGTTGGATCTATTAAGGTATTATCTCTTGTTAATCTTCATCAATTAATAGTTATGCATAAGGTGATTCATGGATAAGTTGCAAAATTTTAATTTCCATTTTTCCGTTGCGTATTACAATTAGATTGTGATTTTGCATACTTACATCAAGCTTATTCAGCTGCATCTTCTCCTTGTCCTTGGTCCGGGCGTCCTGATAGCCAAGGTTGAACTGCTCTGCCACTACGTCAACCAACTCGGCCGAACTACGGTACTCCCGAATGATCAACTGTTTGAGCTCTTCGGTCGGCAGAGGCGCCAATGCCCTGTACTCGGCAAAACCTTTGGCTATACTGACGCGCTCATCTTCGGCGAGTCCGAGCTTTACCTCAACGCTCTCGAGCTTGTTGGACACCGAACGCAGCTCGTTCTTCAGAACATTGCACTCCCCTTTCACCTCATTACACTCCCGTTGCAGATGATTGCAGTTGTCCGCGAGTGCTGTTCGGCGTTGTTCTCCCTCAATAGCTTCTTCTTTAAGCTTGGCCACTTCGGCCTGAAGCTCCTCCAATTGAGCGGTGGTCTTGGCGTGATCTTCCTTCTCCTTCTTCCAGCTAGCCATGGCAGATTGGCATCTTGCTTCTTGCCGGGACGCTTCGGCCTCGAGCTCCTTCCACCTTGCTTCGGAATGAGCAATCTGACGACGAAGCCGGCTGGTGACGGCACAGGCCTAAAAACAAAAAACCAACACGTTCATATCCAGTATAAGCTCAGAAGGAGAACTAAATCAAGCAAATGCTTACCTTGCTCATATATATGACGTTTATATCCGCCAGATCTTGAAGGCTAGAATCCTCGAACCTTTCATCATCCTCTGGTAAGGCGAAGGCATCTATAAGGTCGAAGGGAAAATCATTCATGCTCACCGGCCATAGCGTCGCGGGGCTTGGACTATCTTGGATATGAATGGGAGATTGTTGTCTAGAAGAGGAGGCGACATTCTGCCTTTTGGCTGGGGGTTCGGATGTGGAACCTTCACGTTCTTGCCGATGATCGGAAACCGGGACTTCGTCCGTCGGTGGCTCTGCTTGGGGGACTTCAGCAGCTGGTGGATCTGCCAAGGAGACTTCATTGGTTAGTGGGCCGGTTTGGGGGGCTTTGACGGTTGGTGGATCGGTTCGGGGGGCTTCAGTGGTTGGGGGGACGGTCGGTAGACCTGATTGAAAGGTCTGCGCCACTTCAGACGGGGCAGTTCTTTCGGCAGCCTTCACAAGCCGCTTTCGCTTCGTCCGAAGAACGGTGACCCTTTCAGAAGGAGGGATATCAAGGATACTGGCGGGGAAGGTTGAAGGTCGCACCATCGGGATAGCAGTTATTGGCAGGACCAGGGGAGGTATACTTGTGGGTTCGGGTGGAAGGATCGTCTCTTCAGCAGGATCGGCAGATGAGTGGCCGACGTCCAGAACGAAGGACGGCTTGATGAGAAGCACTGTACAAAAAAGATGATTTGATCAATAAAGGGAGATTTAATGCAGAACATACATTCACCCTACAGAAAAGACGATTTGATCAATAAAGGGAGATTTAATGCAGAACATACATTCACCCAAAGTATTTAGGACTTACGTTTGTGACTGTACAACCAGTTCGGGTCACTCAGGAGTTCGAGGCCCCACTCCTTCTTCGGCAGCTTCTCAAGGAGCTTCCCCAACTCTTGGAGACGGGCGTGTGAAATCTCCCCGAGACCTACGTTGTCATGAGAGGCTTCGGCCCAATTAGGAACGTCTCGAAAGCTGGGCCCCTTGACAAAAAACCACAGTGAATGCCAGCCTTTGTTGCTCGAAGGGGTTTTTATCAATGGGCGCTTTTCCGTGGTCCTGCTCGATTGCCTGTTTATTTGCCGAAACCCAGCTTCCCTGGATCGGCTCATGACGAATATGGTGAAGAAATGGTCGATGGTGGGAGCGATGCTGAGGTCATGACAGAAGGCGATGAAAGCGATAATATGGATGTATGAGTTCGGCACCAACTGGGCGAAGCCAACACCAATAAAACTCAGAAGGGCGACGATGAAAGCCTGGAGGGGAAGTTGCACCCCATATTTAAGGGCGCTAAGCGAAACAGCAGTCCACCCGTCAGGTCGATGATACATCCGTTCGGTGTAAAGAGGAGGACGGATGTCGTAGGTGGTAGGGATGCAGTACAGTTTGCGTATCGCTTCAAGGTCTTAGGGGCTGATGGTGGAAACGGTGTTGATATGGGCATAAGTTTCTTCATTAGAGTACTCTTTGATCATCATCTCAACACTAGCTTGGGACACAGATTTCGAGTCGGCCATCGGTTCAGTCACGTTCCCAATAATGAACGAGGGGTTTTCGTCGAAAAAAAGGAGGTCTGTTGAAAGGAAGACGGAAGTTGCAGAGAGAGCAAATATAGAGAAAGTAGAAGTAGAAGAGAGAGAGTGCAGATTTTAAGTGTGGCGGTCTCTTTTTGAAGGGGGAAGGTCTTAATGTCCGCCTTTTGGCATTCCCGCAAGTTTTCCCACGCATGGCATAGTGGGTGCGAAAATGGAGGGAAACGGTAATACGTGCCAGAAACGTCTTCGAGCATCTGGGTCTTGGGCTTTCCCGTCAATTGATGGGCCTCGAATGTTATACTCTTCTGATAAATGCCCCATTGCATCAGAAGACTGGGGGCAATATTGGGGGGAGGTTTGGTAAAGCCCAAATAGTGTGATTTGGAAAAGCCCAAGTACCGCAACAATTCAATAAGCCCAATAAGTATTGGTTGGTGGGCCCTGGCGAGGTGATGGGATGGCGGCACCCCCCGCCCCACGTGGGGGTCACTCTTGGTAAGTCGGAGCAATTGGAATATCAGACAACTTATGTTCTCGAGGCGTATGTCTGGGGGCAATTTGGCGTCTATCTTCTTTTAAGAAAGTTTAGTCTAATCCCATGAGGACATTGGACCGAGGAGGGGGTCCTAATTATTATTCAAGGGATATGCGTGACGTCACACCGGGTGTTTAATATAGATACAAGGCTTAACTTCACTTCAAGGGTAAAGCGATCTTTCACAAGATTAGAGTACAAAACCTCCATTGTTATACACCTTGTTCAGCCTGTACTAATTCTCACACCGGAGCTATCCCCCGGTGGCAAAACCGTTCGGAACTCTGAGTGTGGCCTCGTTATTGTACAGGATTGACGCGCTCTTGGTGATTGAAGCGTGTGGACGATTCTTGGCGTTAACAAGTCGTAACCTCACAATTGCAATAAATGAATATAAATAAAAAAGATGAACACAACCCAGAACACAAACTCAAAGTGCACATGTGAAGTGCAAAGTGCACACAAATACGAATTTGCGATGCAATCTTTTATTTCACATATAAGAAAGCAAGTATCATGAATGTTCATGTATGTGTTAACATATGATTCATGTTCATGTATATAGAGTATTGCAAACAAGTGGCTTTTTTTTTTCAATAATAAACCAACAAAAACATTAATCCTTGCGAATTTTAGTGAAAAATAAAACGAACATGAGGAATATTTATGATATCGAGAATGGGGAGTGAGATGAGTACCCTCTGCGCGATCCCTTTGTCATTCCTATTCTCCACCATTTTAATAAAAAAAAATCTCATTTGCAAAATTTATAATATTAAACATTTATTTTTATTTTTTGTTTGTTCTAACAAAATAATTAATCGCTAGCTTAATTAATTTAAAAATGTTGTGTTATTTTTATACAACTCATTAAAAAAAACTCTTTTTTTAAAATAAAAAATATTTACAAATTACTTTTTGTGGGATTAGGATCCCTTCCATTACACCTATCCTTTAATTTTCTCCAATATATATATATATATATATATATATATATATATATATATATTTAACGACACAAATATTATATTTAACGATAAAATAAAACTCGTTGTAAATAATTAGCGACATAATAAAATTCGTCACAAATAATTGTGTCATTGAAAACTACTAAAAACAATATTTATGTTGCTAAATGGAGGATACGTATAATGAAGTGGATGCTAATCCCCTCTTTGTGGTACAGAAAAAATATAAAGTTTAAGAATGAAAACATTACGCATATTTGATATTACACACATATATAATATACTAGTATATAAAATTAAATAATAGGAGTAACCAAATTACATTAATTTTATTATTTATATGAACGCTTCTTTTGTGGAACAAGGAGTAAATTTATGTTATACAACTAAGCTAAAGACAACAACACCCTTATTTTCTTACCTCGTACCTCTTTCTTGAGGTCAAAAAAGGGAAGAAAAGCAAAACTCAGGCACTATAAAAGCAGTGTTTGAGCCCAAAATTAGGGCTCAGAAAACTCAGAAAATAGAATGAGGCTCCAGAGAGAAGGGATGTTTCAAAGGGTGGTTGCCCCTCTCTGTTAGAAAGAGCCTATGATTTCATTTTCCAGCTACACAATTCAAAAACCCTTGTTTGTGTTTAAGGCCATGTTTGTTTGTTTCAGCTTATTCAAAACAGCTTATAGCTTATTCTTACTACTAGGCCTGTTCGGCAATGACTTATTTTACAATGACACAGAGATGGCAAATATGGAAGAGGCTGTGATGATGAGGAATCAATTTTTCTGGGTTAAATCGGGCAGTGAGAGAATGTGACCCGTATCTTGGCGGGGCGACCCGGAGGGTATGTGAGAGATTTGATTGGGTTATTATTCCTCTCTCTCATGCAACTGCTGGTTGCAGTCATGGCGGTGTCACCCTCTTGCCTGATATATTACAGATCTGAGCCTTTCTTTCCATTTTTTCACATCTCTCTTCCTCTCTCATTCTATGTGCTGTGTGGACTGTTATTAATGGGTGTTTGTAATTTCGAATAAATTATACTCCCTTTATCTCAAATTAAATATTCAGATTTGACTTTTTTAAGTCAAATAGACTATTTTTAAAATTAATAATTAATTATATATAAATATATTTTTAATATTATAAAAATTAAAATTAATAGTAAATTAAATATAATTTTTTTTAATTATAATTTTTTCACTTATATTTTGACTTAAATGGTATAAAAATTAGTTTTAAAAATAATCAATTTAATTTTAAAAAATTAATATTGAATATTTAATTTGGAACGGAGAGAGTATAAGGATGATATATAAAATATATTATTTAATAATAGAGTTAAATACACTTTATATCTTTTAAATTTATTTTATTTTATATATTATATTTTAAAACGTGATACTTTATATTAACATAATTATAATTGTAATTCAACAAAGCAACATGATTTATGGCAACTAAGAGGATCTCCAGCATGTGGACTATTCCGTGAACTATATTTAGCCTATATGACATCAACAAATGTCTTTTGGTCTTTAATCTTTCCAGCAGACTATCACATGAATTATAATATAAAAAGATTAAAATAATCAATGAATTTAAAAAAATTGATTCTCTTTCTTCTTCTTCCTCATCTCCACCCCTCCATTAAAATATATTAAAAATTATAGTCTACCAAAATCAGATTACTTGATATAGTCTTTTGGATACATAAGAAAATCTCCTAGACTATATTTAGTCTAGCTGCTGGAGAGGGAGCATGAGTCCTAGATTATATTTAGTCTAGGATTAAAGTTTTGGAACCTTGCTGGAGATGCTCTAAGTGATCAAAAGAGATATTACGCATACAAAAGAATCTTACAAAAACTACCTTACAAAATAATGTGTTAAATTATAATTAATTGATAATTCATAAATAGACCCAATAATAATAACCAACCATATTATTTA
The DNA here is from genome assembly GCA_034770075.1 of Aralia elata. Lineage (NCBI taxonomy): Eukaryota > Viridiplantae > Streptophyta > Magnoliopsida > Apiales > Araliaceae > Aralia > Aralia elata. The sequence goes on from CM068387.1 coordinate 2,925,504, forward strand.
GTATCCACTTCTAATATTCCATCAAAGCATTATTGGTGATCGAAATATGATAAAGTTAACCACAACAAGTGGCGCAGTGGTGCAAGCCGTCTTGGGAACGAACCGTAAACCCGAACGACTCAGGATCGACTCCCACTCTCCGTTATGACCACGGGGACGCGGACGCAAGCCCATATGAAAAGGCTGACCCGGGTATAGAGGGATTAGTCCGGATGCGTCCCGGACACCCACGGTTAACAAAAAAAATAAAATCTGACAAAGTCCATACAACACAATGAAAGTCCAGCACAGTGATCACAACAGTTATCTGATGTGCTGACTTTTGGACAAAAAAGAAAAGAATGAAAAACTTATATTAAGATAAAAAAGAATATTTCATTAATACGTAGCAAAAAAACAAAAGGAAAATTTCATTATGATAATTTTGCCCTTTCACCATTTTTCATTAATGACATTTGTATTGATGATTTTTATTGCTGAATTAACGAAATTGCCATTATAGGCATAAGCAAACCAAACAAAAGAGACACCCAATACATTCTATATCAACAAACATCACCAGATTTCTAACCCATAATTACCAGCCATATTATAATGTTGTCGTAAGAACCACCTGGTTCAGATGAATAACAGAAACACACAAAGAAACCTACATGTTTGGAGCTCAATCCACTAACAAACAATGCCATATATGTATATATAACTAAAAAAGGAACCATGTATCTAAAAGCTCATTGCGATTTTGGCTTCTCACCAAATACTTTCACAACTGATGTTTCAGTAAGGAGATTCATGACCAGGGCTGTCGGCATGCATGTCCATTGAAGAGTCATTAGAGCTAGGGTTATTTGAATCCCTGTTCCCATTTTCGCTGTTTCTATTTCCGTTCCCAGATGAAATAATGTTATTGGGGTAGTAACCACCCTGTCCCAAGTGATAATTTTGAAGGCTATGACGAACGGGGCTAGAGAGAGCATTTGAGAAAACAGAGTTCTTAGCTTGGTGATCGGAGTGGGCTGAACGAACTCCCTGACCAGTAGACACTGGACCGCTAGAATTAGGCAAAACTGGAATGCCTGAACCACTAAGATGCATTGCAGTTTGATAGTGTTGGTTTTGTTGGAAGGGCAACCTGGGAGACATTGGGGTCTCTTCTGTGCCATACTCAAGCTCATTCTATAACAAAATCAGTACAACAAAGTAACTAGTCAGTCAAGTAAATATGGCATGTAAAATTAGACCCGTTTATTATATCAGCGGGAGAAGAAAAAATGGAGTCATTTATAAGATTTTGTGCACAAGATCGATAAGTCATGAATAAACAGATACTTGATTATTCCAATAGATTAAAGGCATATTTTTTAATAATTGTCACATAATTTTAATTTATAAGTATAAACTCAATGTGATATTAATTGGTCAGTACAACAAAGTAAATGGTCAGTCGAGTAAATATGGCAAGTAAAATTAGATCCAATTTATTACATCAGCGGGAGAAGAAAAAATGGAGTCGTTATAAGATTTCCACATTTGAAGATAGCACCTATGGAAGTCAACCAGGTAAACAATTTCGAAACAACAAAAAAATGCAGATAGAATTTCATAAATTCATAGTATGTGGTCCTTCAAAAGTAACATGGTTACTACCCTGACTACAATTGTAAGTGCAGAAGATGACCAAAAATGAAGATAACATAATGTAGATGTCACTAACATTGTGCCACCAACACCAGACAAAGGGATTTGGATCCTCTCCATTCAGGGGGTAAATTGAGTGTCCTTTCCATAACATCTTACTTTTGGTACGAATGGATGGACCAAAACTCAATCATGACACTAAAAATCTTTGAAATACTCAATACTATACAGTTTTGAAGATGTCACTATTTAATTAATCGCAATATATATATATATATATATATATAATTTGTTTAGAACTAAGTTATACCCATAGTCCTTAAATTATGAATCATATCACTTATCCAAAATCCTTAAATCGTAACGTATTGGGAATCTAACCGTAAGACTTAGATATTGACATGCAAAACACAGTAATTAAATATTCAAACGTATAGTGAACTCATTTTAGTGGACAATATAGTTTGAAGAGTTTAAACTAGTGGCTTAATCAATAATCAATATTGTTTCAGCAATATTTATCACAGAACAAGAGGAAAAAAAAATAGATTATTTAACATATAAGTATAAACTCAATGTGAAATTAAGCAAAGTGTAAAGCAAAATACAACTCCAAAACTTGTATTTATGTCTCCATATAAGTATGAGACATGAAAAAAAGAAAGTGGAAACAACACCCTTCAAAAAAGATAACAAATCCTAGAAAGCATTTTAAGAATTATTGTATAGATCGAGCTAACACCTCTTTAAACGTATAGTGAACTCATTTTATTGGACAATCTAGTTTGAGTTTAAACTAGAGGCTTAATCAATAACCAATATTTCTTAAGTACTCCCTCCGTTCCAAATTATAAGATCAATACTAACTTTCTAAAAAAAGTCAATTTGAGACATTCATTTAACCTTGAAATTTTCAATAAATCTTATTACTAGTAATATTTTTTAAGTAGTTTATGATATTCATAATTGTATTAACATAAACTAAATGAATTCATATCGATTTTTGAGTTTGAAAATTTTTAAAATTGACTTTTAAAAAGTCATCTCATAATTTGAAACGTAGGTAGTAATATTATCAAGGAACGAGAAAAATTAATCCCTAATTGAAAAGTGCAGAGCAAAAGAAAATTCTAAAACTACGTATTTATTTCTCCAAATAAGTATGAGACATTAAAAAAAAAAAAAAAAAAAAGAAAAAAAAAAGAGACAAAGTCCTTTGAAGAAGACAAAATATCCTAGAAAGCATTTTAAGAATTATTGTATAGATCAAGTGAAAAGTATAAACTCAATGTGAAATTAGGCCCCAAACTGAAAACTGTAGGGCAAAAGACAACTCCAAAACTATGTATTTATGCCTCCATATAAGTATGAGATATGAAAAAAGAAAGTTGAAACAATGTCTTTGAAAAAGATAAGAAATACTAGATAGCATTTTAAGAACTATTATGTAGATCGAGTTAACACCTCTTCTAATAAAAAATGTGTTTTAATGTAATATTTTAACTCTTATTAGGTTCACCTCTAAGGCTCTAACTTAAAAATATATCGATCATATCGTAAATTGTATCGTATTGTAGGATATTTGTCTTATCATAAAATACGACTCACTTTCTAATACACTAGCAATTATGCATCGAATTACTCATGTACCGTATCATACGATATGTATCGTGCATCGTAAGATTCTAACTATGCTTATATCTTTTTCCCCCCAAGGTCTAAAGGTCTTTATTATCATATTAATGCTAGAGTATTTTTATGTATATATGATGATAGTATTGTTAAAAATGAAAACAATTAAATTAAATTTTAATTGTATGTGTATCCTTTCATTTATATGTACTTTTATTTAAAGAAAAATTTTATAATTAAAAAATTACATCGCCCCACTTTAAACAAATAGACAAAGGATGCACTCGTAATCTCTAGTTTATTACAATAATAAATTTATTGCTGAAAGCAAATTTATTTATTTATTTGTACTTTCTCCCTTAAAACTGTGACAAAATATTCCAAAATCTATATAATGACATCACCAAAACTATCAATGTCTTTATAGACTTGCAATACCATAAATAAATCTTGTCAAGCAAGGAGAAGTGAATGGAGGATCCTCCATTACCCCCTAAATATAGAAGATCCAAACACCCATAAAGAGGCTATTAGAATAAAGCAAACTCATCTATAATTACACAAGCCTCAAGCAAGGGATTGATTGATAGATTGCATAACAATCAAATAACAGAAAATGAAAAGTGAATTGAAGAGACCTTCAGCTGGAGTATTAAGAATTTCAAATGGATGCATTAATAATTATTACTCCCTCCGTCCCATTGTAAACGTCCTAGTCCCATTTTACACGCATATCAAGAAATATTTTTATTCCCAAATTGCCCTTTTATGATAGTCGTAATTATACTAATTATTCTCTCCCGTGATCAGTTTTTCATATTTTCTGACATTCTCTTTTCTTATAAACTCATCAAAAATCCTCTCTTTCCTCTTTCCCCCTCTCTCCCTGTCTCCCATTAATTCTATCAGCTACTATTTTCCAAGCAGTGAACTATTATTATCTCATTAATTTTTTAATTTGTTAGATATTTTTAATGAAAGTTGGCAAAGATAGACATAAGACAATTATTTTGGGACAAACCAAAATAGAAATTTGGACTTCTGTTTTTGGACAAAGGGGGTACATTATAGGCGGCACTAATTCAAGTTCATACTTCAAAAGAACCATTTTAACTACATAAACTAAACGCATGCAGGATATGTATATCTATCTTATGTCAGGCCCTTGTTGAAGTCTAACCAGAAAATAAGAGAGAAACAGAGATAGAGATATAAATAAGAGAGAATAAGGGAGGAAGAAGGAGAAGAACTCAGTTATGTCACTGAATTCGTGAGAGAGAGAGAGAGAGAAAGCTTCAACAAAGCTGTTCCCATTCATAAAATGCATAATATTCAAAAGCTTTGTAGTTACTCCACCCATTACACGCATATATATAGCTACTAAAATGCTGAAGAAGTGTAAATTCTCCTAACCTACACCACTCTTATCCCACACACACATGCTAACTAACCACCCATGTGCTTACATGTGCATTACATGTGCATACAAAATATCTAATTCTAGAATATACTAACTACTCTAGAATATACTGATTATTCCTTTGCTGCCCAAAATACCCTCTGCCTGACATTCCCTCCTCCTTAAAAGCATCCATGTCCTCATGGATATTGCTGATTTTCTGCGTTCCAGTCTTGGTAGCTGACTTGTAATACTTTATGTTTAATATTCAACTAATACTGTCACATTTCCAAAATGATCCAACCTTTCTTGAGTTGTGAAGTAGGACAAACAACCCTTTATTATCTTTCTGTTGAGCATCAATACACACCAATAAACAGATGTTAATTCAAAAGAAAGATTAATGCTCTTGGCAACTGCAGCCCAATCACAGATTGGTCCTATGACCATTTGATAGAACAACTGAAACCTCATCCTTGTAGTTTCTTCATTCACCAAGGGATCTACTTCTGCTATAGGGCCTAGCTGCTTGAGTGCAATCAGATTATTCATTAGGATCTAAACAGCACCATGGTCAATGGGGCTTAGAAATTTCACATAAAACAAGATTGTTGTCCCACTCCTTTGATTTGGGTTCGTTAGGTTTAGAGAATCTCCAGGGAAGAAAGTGGAAATTGGCTTTTGTGCCACAACTTTATTCTTCATACAGATTTCTCTTGTAACTACACTCCCAAACTGAAAGTCCTCAAGGAGTATTTCCATTTTGCCTCTCCAAGGAATAGGCTTAACAAACCAGACCCCCTTGATGATAGATAACTTGCCTCCAACATCAATTGTTCCCAGTAGTGTATGTTTTCTCTTCTTGAAAATTAAACTAGCCTCAAGTCTAAGATTACCTTGAACCTTGATTGCCTCTTGCCATGTATCTTTCTTAGGAACTAGTATATTCAATGGTTGTAATTCTCCGCTTGCTGCAGAAAATCTTTACTTCCTTCTTTGAAGTTTCTGTGCAACAATCCTTGGTAAAAGTTTGTCAAAACCATAATCAATGGCCTTATCTTGGTTAACACTATTGCAAACCTCTTCACCATTGAAGTAACCCTGCTGAAGTGCTGCCCATTTTCATCAGCCTCAAAGCATTGAAGGTGGATGCCCAATATAGGCTTTTTGAAGTCTACGAAGGTAAGATTTGGATTGGTTTTGGGGTAGGAAATGAGGGGTCTGTTGTGTAGTTTGGTGAAAGTAATGCTGGTTGTGGAGGGGGCAATATTTGAGGTTTGTTTCCGAAGTAAACTACAGGATAGTGGGCTGGTGTATGGATTGAGGTATGGGTTGTTGATCTTGGGGTCAAGTTCATATGATTTTTCTTGCTTGTAGGTTTGGAACAATGCCCTGAGTTTAAGTAGCTTTCTCCTCATTTTTAAGACCCACAATAAATTGAGGAATCTCACAAATGATCAGTCCTCTGGGTTTCTCAAACTCATCAAAGATTGGGGTTCCTTCATATTGTGATGATTCATCATAGGTACCTACCATCATACTATGGGGCCTCCTCATGGTCAACATAATTAACATAATTATTAAACATAGGGGTTGTTCCTTCTTGTCGTGGCTCTTCATCATATATAGGAGTACAATAATGAAGTGTTGTTCTATCATTGTTTGCATATGTTGCAGAGCATGGTTTCTTTGACATAAGCATCTCGTATGCTCCCCTTGGCCACTGTGTTTCCCTAGTTTGCTAAGCTTTGTTTATCTTACCTTCTTTGTTGAAAACAAGTTGCCCCTCAGTAATAGTAATAGCAGCCTGCCACTCATTATTTGGAACATCATCAATTATTGGAGTTCCCTTATCTTCATCATACTCATCATATATAGGAGCTCCTTCACCATTTGTTTCTGTTTCAGTAAATGATGGGAACACAAGCTTGTGATGCTCGAGTTCCTTTCCCTCATTTTCTTCAACAAAATTGTTCCTCCTCCATTAGACATCTTCTTCTTCATTTGTTCTGGTCCTTAACTTCTCAACATGGTTGGAAATTCTAAACAATTCCCTTGTTTCCTCTATAGGCCATGTGAACTGTCATCTTGCCATTCCCTTTATCTCCAACAGGATTAACAAAACCCACCTCATAAACTGAGCCATTTTGCTTCAACAACTTATTCATACCAGCTATGAAGTAGTCCATTCTCTCATTAATAAGCAGCAAATTCTCATTTGTATACTCTCTGTAACTCAGAAAGTCCTGCTGTAGCATTTGTGATGGTCCAGCCATGTTGATAGAGAGTAAAAATGAAATGAATCACAGGACAAGTGTGATTTTGAGTTTAAAATTTATCAAGCAGCAACAACACTACCTGATTATGAATGAGTGAGCTTGAGTAGCTATTTAAGTGAGAAGCGGACTTCCTCAATGAAATAAACTAAGTATCCCAGGCCAAACAAGTTTAAACTTAACTAGGTAGAGCTTAGTTGAATTTTAATGAGTAAGTAAGCACACAAATGAAGCTATAGCACCAAAGGATCAAAACTAATATTAATACGAGTTAACATAGTAATAACAACCACTAATATTAGCACATAAGCAATGTTTAGTATTGGAAGGCTTTACGATCGCAGACTGGAACAACTTATAAAACTCTGCGATCGTAGACTGGAACAACTTATAAGACTCTGCGATCGTAGACTGGAACAACTTATAAGGCTCTGCAATCGTAGACTGAAACTACTTGTAAGACTACGATTGAAACAACTTGTAAGACTCTACGACTGAAACAACTTGTAAGACTCTACGACTGAAACAACTTGTAAGATTACGGTTTAGACTCTACGACTGAAACAGCTTGTAAGATCCTACGATTGAAACAATTTGTAAGACTACGGTTTAAACTCTAAGACTAAAACGACTTGTAAGACCATACGATTGAAACAATTTGTAAAACTCTACGACTGAAACAACTTAATACGAATCACCAAACACAAACCAAAACAGATCAAACAAAACTGACTCAATAGAATCTGGAAAAATTTTGCCGACAGAGAAGATCAAGCAAAATATGAATTAAAATATGTGTGGGTGATGTTGTAAATGAGTTTTATGGAATGGGCTATCTGTATGCATAGTTGTCACGGCGACGCCTAGGTGACCAGGCGATGGAGAGAAGGGCATGGCAAGGGTCGACTTGAGGTGGAGCTGCCACCTTAGCAACTCTGACCCAACTTAAATGTTTAACTCATCTACCCATCTTCTGACCCATTGACCCATGGACATAATACCCATGACCCATCGATTAAAAAAGATAGAAAAGGAGAAAGGCAAAACCCTTATCTGGCTATCTGTAGACTTCGACTCGACTTCATCCCATCGCAGCTCGAGTGCTCGACTTCATCGCGACCCATCGATTCGCAACAAGGAGACCCATCGCAGCTCGACTTCATCGCGACTTTCTTTGGACTCGATCGCGACTTCTTCGTGACTCCATCGAAGCCCCGTCGCAGCTCAAGTGCTCAACCCAGCCTTCTCTCACACAGGTTTTTCTTGTTCTTCTTTTTGTGCTTTGCTTTTCTTGTACTTTGTTTCTCAGTTTCTCTCTTTCACTTTTTTTTTCCAGAAGGTTTGAATAAATAAAGGAACAACTTTAATTTAATAAGGGAACCTCTCTGTTTCACTACATGTATTCTTCCAGCCTTCCACTAAAGTAAGACTTAGCAGTTAGCCACTTAAATATCCTTCTTTGTTTCTAATTTTCTATGCATATATGTATGCCATATGCATATTTGTTATCACTAATCTGTTATATGCATATATGTATGCCAAGTGGCAAGTAAATTGTCCAAGTGTCATGCATATACGTATGACCCAACCAAGTGTCAATGACAAGCTGATATATTTTAGGAATATATTTTATACATTAATTTATTTATCTATGTCATACATATCTCTGATAAATGATAATGACAAGATGATGCATTTTAGGAATATATTTTAAAACTTAATGACTTAGGATTTAGGAATATATTTTATACTTGCCAATACATAAAACTTAATTAAATATATAGAGAACAGTTAGCCACTTAGGTTAGTACATTTAATGTGTTTTGTGAATTGTGATTATACTTTAAAGTTTAAACAATACAAAATTATGTGAGGTGATTCGACTTTTTAATAAGTTATATTTATTGTTTACTTTTTTTTTTTTGGTACAATTTACGAAGTGTAAACACTATTGGGCAAAGGGTCAAAAATGCCCCTGTGGTTTACCCCGAAATCCCACTTCCACCTTGAACTATTTTTTTTTCCAAAAATACCCTTAACGTTACAAATTTCAGGTCAACCGTGCCCCTATTCCTAACGGACATGCCACCTAGACTAACTTCGTTTACACGCGGAAATATTTTGCTGACTAGACTCTTTCCCTCTCTCTCCCTTCATTATCATTTACTTTTTTTTCCTCTCTCCACTATCATTTTTTTCTCTCTCCCTCTGTAATAGAGCCCAAAATTCAGATCCATTTTCAGATCTAAAAAATCAACCCATGAAGCTAATGAAGAAATTAGTGAAGAAGAAGAAGAAGATGAGTCAAAGCTTGATGCGATTTTTAATATTAAGTTTGTATTACTCAAATCCATTTTCTCTCTCTAAAGCCTTTTTTTCTAAACCCATTTTCTCTCTCTAAAGCTTTTTCTCTCTAAACCCATTTTCTCTCTCTAAAGTTTTTAATTGGCAAAAATTTGTTGACATTTGGGGTTTGTTTTTTTCGATTTTTGGTTGATTTTCGAAGTCTGATAAGTCCTTGGAGACGAGGAATTCTTCTTTGATGTTAATTGGGGGCTCAATTGGGACGATGGAGGCGGTGGAACTTTGTTCTTCGTTGACCATGTCTGATGTATAGATTAGAGATAGAAAAGGAAGGGAATATGGATGAATCAATTGGGTCATGATTTGTGATATGGGTTCAGAATAGAGACCCATCTGGATTGCAAGTAAGCATTCAATAAATTAAAAGCGAAAGCCATCAGACCAGGCAACATTAATTAGAAAACCACTGGCGATTTTTCGATCAATTGGGGTGCTAGTGGTGCTTTTCCGGTGATGGGTTTTGAAGTGGAGGCGCATAGGGTATGAAACATCAAAGCAAACATCCGATTTCTAGAGTCAATAATCAGTTAGATGCAAATCAAACATTCGTGAAAGTAAGGAGTTTTAGTGGAATTGAAATGGGTTTTGGTGAGATTGGTAGAATGAGGTTTAATGAGTTGTTGAATTTGATTTTGGAGGTTTTGATCTTCGTTAACGGAATAGGGTTGTTCGATGTCGGAGGCGGGGGCGAATAGGGATTGCTTCATGATCTTCACTAAATTGTTATGATTAATGCATTTCAGTTTTGTTATTTTTGGAACAGAGGAAGAAAAAAGGAGAGAGAAAAGAGGGAGAAGAGATGGAGAGAGAAAAGCTGGAAAAGAAAGTGAAAATAATAAAAAAATATTATTAAATTTTATTTTTGCCACATGTCGGACGTCACTATCGTTTGTTTGTCCAGCTGGAATTTTTTTAACGGGAGGGGCATAGTTGAGCTACGTTTTACAACGTTAAGGGCATTTTTGGAAAAAAAAAATAGTTCAAGGTGGAAGTGGGACTTCAGGGTAAACCACGGGGGCTTTTTTGCACCTTTGCCCAAACACTATTTATTAAGTGTTGAGTGTGAATGGTTACTTGCTAAACTAAAAATAAAAATGTCAATTGTCTCATATATTTTTTGTTTGATTGTATTTTGTAGAAACTAGAAAACAAAATGGCGGAAAGTTCGAGAGCCGATGGTTATGATATAACCAAGGACCTGAAAAGAAAGGCCAAATCAACGACCCGGGTTGAAAATATGAGTATTGGTCGGATATGAGTAATAAGGATATAGTGCAATGTATCCTTTGTGGGAAGCAATGTCGTTCGGGAATCAAAAGGTTGAAGCATCTAGCAGGAAATTTTGGAGATGTAGCAAAGTGCCCTAAAACAACAGAAATTATGAGGGAGATGCAAGCAGCTTTGAATAATAGAAAGAGGAACAAGCCAGTTGAGCTAGATGGTGATGATGATGATGTAGTAGAAGTACAAAAAGAACAATCATCTGCTTGTCCAAGCATGGCTTCCAATGCTTCTTCTAACACTATCCCAAATTTTGGGACCACTTTCAAAAGGAAGAAAGATGTTTTTCAATTCCAAAAGCCACAACCAAAAGCTCCAACAAAGACGGTTGAAGCACTTCTAAGGAAGAGTCCCGAATAAGTTGTAGAGAGGCATAGCAAGCATTTGAGCCAAACGAATATTGAAAATCGTTTGAGGACACCGGAGGAAAAGGAGATAGTCCATATGCACAATGCCAACTTTTTCTACGAGTGTGGCATACCATTCAATGCTGCAAATGCAAGGAGCTTTGAGGTAATGATCGAGTCCATAGGGCAATATGAGCTGGGTTTAAAGAGCCTCCAACATATCATGAGTTGAGGGTTCCTTTACTTGAGAAGGCAAAGACGAAAACCGATGAGTTAAAGGCAAAACATAAAGTTGCTTGGAAACAATATGGTTGCACACTCATGTCGGATGGTTGGACAGATAAGAGGGGAAGGCACTTGTTGAATTTCCTTGTTAATAGTCCGGAGGGGACTTACTTCATGGGTTCTGTTGATGCCTCCAGTCAATCGCAAGATACTACAATATTGGCAAATCTACTTGATAGCAAGATTGAGGAAATTAGCCCCCAATATGTTGTTCAGGTGGTCACAGACAATGCCTTTAATTACAAAGCAACGGGGCATATACTAATGGAGAGGAGGCTTACACTGTTTTGGACACCTTGCGCCGCTCACTGCCTAGACCTTATGCTAAAGGATATAGGCAAGTTCAAGCAATTCCAGCCCACAATCACAAATGCAAGAAGAATCACAACATTCATTTACAGGCATGATCTTCTTGATGCGATGAGGGAAAAAACAAATGGGAGGGATCTTGTGAGACCCGCAGTTACTAGATTTGCTACAGCTTTCCTCACCTTGTAGAGTTTGTACAAGCATAGAGATGCATTGCGGCATTTGTTCATAAGCGAGGATTGAACAAAATCTAAGTTGTCGGCTACCGAAGCGAGAAAAAAAGTATGTGATACTGTTTTTTTAACAACATTTTGGCATCATGTTGAGGATTGCATTAGGGCGTCACAGCCACTTCTTATAGTCTTGAGGATTGTTGATGGTGATGAGAAGCCTGCTATGCCAGAAGTTTTCGCTGCATGGAATGTGCGAAGAAAAATATCAAAGATGCATTTGATAACAAACAAAGACTGTACAAGAAGGTCATTGACATTGTTGAGCGGCAATAGAGCAAAAAATATATGGGCTTTCTCAATCCGGGCAAGTACTTTGATATCAAACAGGAACGTCCGGTGTTTGCTGGTACTCTACGAGAAGACTTCAATGACATTCTTGCAAAGATGGTGCCCGAACTAGATTTGCTAGACAAGATAAGCAATCTAGCCGATAACTATGATGTTTCTCGAGATACTTTTGCAAGAGAAATGACGATTAGGCAACAGAAATCAAAGAATCCTCGTAAGTATATTGAAATATATATAAAGATATAAAACCTAAATTATAATTATATACATTCTTCCTTTCCTCCTTTTAAAAATATTTATATTTCTTTTAAATGTTTGCTAGTTGATTGGTGGAATGCTATTGAGCTATCCTCGTTTGCAAAAAGAATTCTAGGCCTCTGTTGTTCTTCCCGTTGTGAGCGCATTGGCAATTGGAGTACATTTGAGTTTATAAGTACTTTCTATTGTTGGTTCAAAAGTAACAAGTCATTCACTACTAATACTAACTATTTTTTATATAATTAAAATTTTATCATTAATATTATTTTTTGTTTTATTTATTTTAGATTCATACGAAGAAGAGGAATAAATTGGAATACAAACCATTGAGTGACTTGGTGTATGTCCAATATAATCGAAAAATTGTCTCAAGGTTCCAAAAGAGGCTTGAACTTAGAAAAAAATTTGATCCATTAGCCATTGATGACTTTGAATGGGATAATGAATGGATCAATAATGAGGTCGATGTTGTTCATCCGGGAAGGATCTTACATGGAATGATGTGGATCGAGCAACCGGTGCATCAACACGCTTGAGGGTCGCAATCCTTCAAGAAAGGCTCATGCTAATACTAGTGATAATCTCATGACGTACTCTCGACATGGTGGTGGTTCAACTTCAAGGGAATCAAGGTTGATGGATTCCGACTTCGATGATGAAGTTGATGAAGAAGAGAGAATTCCAAATGATGATGAAGATGTGGAGGATGATTTTGGAGAAAGACCACCTACGCCTTTGAATGAGAGTAGTTCTCGTGGAGATGGAGATGACCTTTTTCTTGATGAGTTTGCTTGAACGATATTTAGAGAGTAGTGTATAGAGTCTAGATATTATTTTGGCTTGCTATGTGGTGTTTTATTAGTTATTAGACTACATGTTTGTGATGGTTGGTTGCAACTTTATTTTCTATGTGGTGTTTGTTGAATTCTTCATTTCTTTTACTAATTTTTAATATCAAGTGTTTTATTTTTGGATTGTTATTGCTAAGTATTTACATAATATTCAAAAGCTTTTTTGTTACTCCACCCATTACACGCATATATATAACTACTAAAATGCTGAAAAAATGTAAATACTCCTACTCCTAACCTACACCTCTCTTATCCTACACACACATGCTAACTAACCACCCATGTGCTTACATGTGCATACAAAATATCTAATTCTAGAATATACCAACTACTCTAGAATATACTAATTATTCCTTTGCTGCCCAAAATACCCTCTGCCTGACATCTTACAAAAGCTTAGCTAGACGTAAATGAATTATCCTACCAATAGGTGAGTATGTAGGTTCGACACTCATCCAATTTGGGAGGGGTTTGATCAGGCTGTCCTCCCCCCTTTCCTATATGTAGCCCAATCATTGAACCATAAAAAGCTTTTTATAATGGAAATAAATAAATCATCTCAAGATTTATAGGTCCCCTCAAAAAGAAAACCATTTCAATTTATAGAGAAATAATTCAATAAGTAATCTATTTACCTTCAAGTTGGACTTAACATGTTATGATGTTAAAAAATTTCATCTCACTGTTTTGCCATTCGTTTTTCTTTTTTAATGTTAATTACTGTAACTTTCGTCTTAACTAAATGGCTGTCATGTTTGTCCAAGGGGTCAATTTTTTTAACAATAAATAACTACAAGCAAGGTGGTTTCTTGGTAGGTTCCATGTCTGAACTTTTTTAATAAATAACGAAAATAATAGGTTCCATTTATGTACGTCCCCCAAAAGATCAAGAAACATGCAACATGTGATTAAAAATCAACAAATAGGCCAAATTCTTGTCTAACCAAATTAATATATTAATTCCTGGGCAGTCACTGCAACTGATGACCAGCCTTGTTGAAACAATTGCCTAAAGTATGGATAACTGAAGAAGAAGCTACTTACTAAGCCAATCAAACTTACACTGAAGAGCATGGAAAAAGCAAGAAATTAAAAATGAACGAGTCTACATTCCAGCAATTACAATGTGAAACAACACCCAAAAGAAAAACAATAAAAAATGGAAGCTGTCAGACCTGTATGTAAGCAGTTACATCACTTGATGTCACTCTTGACCCATCTTCTTGTTGTCTTAAAATCCAATTATAGAGTTTATCCTGCGACCAAAAGGAAGAAGAAAGAAAATGGTAAGGCCAACAAATTAAAGTTTGCGATAACTAAAGGACACCAAGCTATATTTACTACAATGAATAACTACTGTACTCTGGGGAGGACCTATGCACTGGCCGGGGGGACCTGGACTCCACCCCAATTTTGCCAAGAATTCCTTTATATATACTTGTATAGTTCCCCTCCCAGTCAAGATATTTAATATTTACCAACCTGCCTCTGCAAATAAAGCTTCAATATGCCATTGGACTCGTTTCGGGAAGACCAAGTTATCTCTCTTAATTTTCTGTCCAAGTTAAACAGCCCATTAGCTTCTTGCCTTCTCTTAATTTTCTTTCTTTGCTTTTTAAGTTATGTCTCTAATTAGGGATTTCTCTTTCCTCTTTATCTCACTAATTGGGGATTCACCGTAACCCCTTTATGATCAATACTACTCCCTCCCTTCTAAATATAGACATTTTCAAATTTAAAATTGATATGATTTATTTAAGTTTTGAAAAGAATAAATCTCATAATTAGAGCTATTTTTTAGATAGCTTATAATATCTATAAATTGTATTAAAAAAATCGTATGCATTCATTTAATTTTGAATTCGAAAATGTTTCAAATTGACCTTTAGAAGGTCATGCAATTTTGCTAAGCACACAGATGTTGGCATGCAATTTTTCCATTTTTTATATTTGTCATTTCCTATTAAAAAAAATTAAATAGTAGATGGCAAAATATCAGTCACTTTCCACTCATTTTTCAAGAAAAAACTCATAAGAGCTATGAAAGCTAGAAAACCTTTAGCCTACCTCAAATGTTGAATAACTCGGTACCAACCTCGAACTGAGGGTCTTGAGGCCTCATTACCAACCTCAAATCTTGAGAATAATGAATTTTATCCAAGGACACCAAAATAAATATTCCAATTTCGAGCTTGAGCATGTTTCGGATTTACGTAGATAAATATGAGAATATGATGTTAAGCAACAAGATCCAACGAAGTTGCATAAATGTCCCCCCAACCCCCAAAAAAAAAAATTTTAATTCGTGGTTCCGCCTCTGAGTGTGCTATGTAATGCGCAATTTCCAAACTACATAATATCTTTCTTTACTTTATTGGCTTCTACACAAATGAAGGTATTACAATAACAAATTAACCAAACAAGTATCTTCCTTTATTAATTGGCTTTTGAACATAGTAAGGTTTCACACTAACAACTCATGCAAACAAACCTATCTTCAATCTTCCAAATACCATATTGAAATCTTTTCAATCTATTCTCTGTAGACTCTTGTGGAAAGGGACCTCTCTTGAGCCCTATGGTGCCAAAGTTGCTTCGAAAAAGATTACCACGCGTCCACGCCACTTGCTGAAGGTGGTTTAGGTAAAAAGAATCTTGAGGATTGGAACAAAGAACTCATTTTGTTGCAGCTATTGAAAGTGGTTCAAATTAGACCTTCATATTGGGCTAAGTGGATTCATCCTACTGTCTCAAAAGATCAAAATAGTTGGATTGTGCAAGCTGCAACTTAGGACTCTTGCTAAAAAGTACATTAGTTATATAGTTGGAGATGACTTTCTGGTTTGACCAATGGCTTGTTAATGATTATTTCCCTCGCTGTTAATAATTCCTGGAATCTGCCTACTTCTAGTCATCATATTGTTTTAAGGCCCTGGGATATTTTTGATCAGACCCTAGCTTTTAATGTTAACTCGAGGATAGGATTCTCTGCAATCAGGTTGGACAGTACTAATGTTAAAGCTGCAACTATATGGCTATCTATTAAGACAATCAGCTGCTGGAGTAGAATAGGGAAGTATTTTGTGGCATAAGTTATGTTAATCACTTTTCATTTATTCACACCGGTCAGGCATTTTGAGAAGAGTTTCTTTTGCTATTCTTCTTAGCCTTGGGGAAAATGTTGATCCTATCTGTTCTCTATACAAGACCCACCCAGAAACTCCTAATCATATTCTTTAATTGTAATTTCTCATATGAAATTCTGACTAAAGTGTTTGGTGAATGCCATTGGATAAAGGTACCTTCTAAATGGAATTCTTTGCTTCTGAAGGTCACTAGATACAAGGGTGCTTCCATCAAATCTTTTATCATTAGGCTTCTCCTACTACTACAGTTTATAAAATATGGCTTGAAAGGAATCCTAGAATATTTGACCCAGGTCACTGTCTTACCGGCTAGAATTTTAACCATTGAGATCTTAATCTGGTAAAGTGCAGACTACATAGCTTTAATCTATTCCACAAGGCATCACAACATCAAGATCTGTCCTCTTGGTTCATCTAGGAAATTCATGCAATATTGTTCAAATTGTCTTTCTTTTATGATAGCAGCCACATCATCGGATTAGTCCATAAAATGTTTAAGCTATTTTAATTCGAGGAATGCCCCTTGCCAATAATTGTTCTATCTTGCATATAAATTGAATTTAGCAAACAAAACAAATTACAGCAAGTGGGAAGCAGATATCAAAGAAGTAAACAAGAAAATAAGAAATTACGTAGGAGTCAGTGGCATAGATGATGCCCGCTTTTTCCTGTATGAAATTCAATTTTCCATGGACTAAGACTTAAAGATGCATTCACCCGAACTCTTGTTGGGTTAGCCAGATAACCTAGTCATAGATCATATAATATAAATCCTATACGCTTCATATCTGGTTTTGGTAAAGTCCATTGTGTTTGTATAACTCACTGGGCACTTATATCTGCTTGGGAGTTGGGAGAGGATATAAATTAACCGTGCTGAGGGAGATGTGAAATTTATACAATGCAGGTCGGAAAACAAAAAACACTATTGAGAGTACAAACAAAAGTCTACTCAGCATTGAAGATCATCACCTC
This sequence comes from Aralia elata, assembly GCA_034770075.1. NCBI lineage: Eukaryota > Viridiplantae > Streptophyta > Magnoliopsida > Apiales > Araliaceae > Aralia > Aralia elata. The sequence continues at coordinate 2,942,786 of CM068387.1, forward strand.
TGCACCTTATATCACTAATCTAGTAATCTGTATGGAACCAACACTGAACATGATTTTGCCTTGCCCAACCGTACACGATTTCCAGTACTATCGGATCACATTTTTATCTTCTCTGACAAAATCCAGACAGCAAAACAAGGCCCAAGGATTATAACATAAAAATAGGAACGCGGTAAGGACATGCGTAAGCACATTCACATCTGAGTACTACTGAATTTTACAATCGTCTCCTTTCTCCTCCCCAGTTCCCACATTACTTTCAATAAGGTTTTCTTGATTAAGAACTTCTCAAAAAAATAATAAGCATGTACATGCAGCCATAAATTATCCTTCTTAATTGTTTTATATACAAAAATGAATTTAAGGAGGAGGGGGGGAGGGGGAAAGAGCCAACGACTTACTTCTCAAGCTCAATGATTCATAAGTTATGTTGGTATGCATATTCCTGTTAGCTGTAATGAAGGTGGCTTTTAAGAGTAGTCAGCCGCTGGTACTTTCTCTCTCCTAGTACCCCCCTTCAATCTCTAGCATCACCTTAAAATTTATCCTACAAATTTTCCACTTAAATTTAATGTGTATAAAATGGTTCAGATTCAACTACAAACCTTTACTATACTGGGGAGCTGAAGAAAATGTAAGCAAATAGATTTTGTGGACAAAGAATTATACTAGCATGTTTTTCTTATGTTACGGATCATATGAATTGAATCACATGCTCACAATATCACATCCCTTGAAAGCTATTCTTGCACCACTACCTTAAGCAAGCATTCAAATGAAACTGAAAGCATCATAACCCAAAATCCAAACTGGCCACTTCACAAGAGGTCCGATCTGTGCAGGGCACTCTCCAGGAACGTACTAGACACCTGGGAGCTTATTAACAATCTAATAGGACTTATATTTCAAATTAATAAACAAACATTTTAACATAGAACGAGTCTCTATTCCGATAAACAAAGTCTCAAGTATTTTCAACCCAATAGGATGGGAAATAACAAGTAGCCATTGATGCTAAGGATGACAAAAATTCTAGGGACTGGGGGCAGTCCATCACTAGGAATTAGTATTTTCTCTTTTAACTAGTTCGGAGGACGCCTTGTCCTCCTTTCTTTGTAACATCTTCTCTTTTCTCGTAATAGCTTCTTTTAATATAAAATGGATGAGCTTAAATTTCAGTTGCAAGTCATTCATTTTAGTGTATAACCCCGCATGTACACGGTCGTAGTGTCATACCCTCTTTCCCTTTTCTAATAAATTGAACCTATATAAAAAGTAAACCCTGAATTTTCTAATGTATTACTCCCTCCGTCCCCAAAAGGATGACTAAAGGTACAAATATTTGTCCCCAAAATGATGAGATAAAGTACATAAAGTGAAGAGTAAGTAAGTCATTTAGTGCGGTCCATTAGTATAAAAAAATAAAAGTATTCATCACTTTATATAATCTTGTGGGGCCACTGATAAATTTGAAACTTTTTCACTCTCTTTCCTCTACTTTTACTTTTCTTAATATGTGTGCAAATTGTACTTTGTTCATCCTTTTGGGAACGGAGGGAGTATAAACTATGAGTTACTAGAAATTTTTTTTTTTTTTTTATTTTGTCGAGAAATTAAGGAGTTTATTGTTTACTTAAGTTGATGAATTAAATATATAAGAGAATCAACATCTCTCCCACCTACATGCATATTACTTGGATATTGGAAGACAAATTTTTTTAGTCATACTCAACTATTCACAGAAAGTCCACAATGTGGTGACTCGTATAATAAATGATAAAGGTCAAATAAATCATGTATACCTTCGAACACGTCTTGTTAAGCATCATTTGGCTTTACCACTAAAACATTCTTCATGCAAAGTATTTAATGAACATTGCCCCCTCACTCCCTTATTTCAATTTAGTGATGTGTGGGCGTAAAAGTATTAATCATTGAAGAAGTCTGCCAAAGCACCCGAGTGGATCGACAAAACTAGTCCGAAAATGTCTTCAGACTTTACATTACCCGGCTCGTTTTGACAAAACTCAAACTTATAAATTATTCACAAATGGCTAGTGACTAATATTATTAGCGATAAAGGCCAGAAACAAATCATGTGTAGTACCTTCTGACACATGTCTTGTTAAGCACCATTAACCCTACCACTAAAACATTCTCCATGCTAAGCATTTGATGTACATACAATGCATTAAATGCATATCATATGCTATCAGGGTTGATGTCATTGGTCATGAGCTAAGTCGCATGATTTACTTTACCAAACCCTATAAATAGCCAATCCCTTGGTGTGAGAAAGTTAACACCACTTAGATTCTCAAACTCTATCGTCCCCTATTAACATTTCTCACTCACCATAATTGATGGGGATAACACGTCCAAAGTTTTATTATGTTTAATGTAAGAGTAATCGATGTCATTATTTGTTTATTTATTTATTAGTCGAGATTTAGGATATTTAATAGTGATTAGGTTTTTAATATATAACAAGGTTATTTTTTAGTCGTTTAGTACTTTTATTGTCCCCAAAGTAATATTAGTGTTTTGAGTCTCTATAAATATTAATGTAATCCTCACAAGTTAATTAGACTACAGATTATATAATATATTATTGATTATTAATATTTAGCTTGAGTTATTTTCCTCTCTTCTGCGGTTGAGAAACCCTTGGGATATTGTTGTGCGGAGCATCATCCAAATAAAAGATCCTTGGGGCAGTGAATTGCGGAGCCTCAGCCGAGTTATTTTCCGTTGTTTCTTTCGATTATCATTGTTCCAAATCTTGCCCTACATCAAGAACTATCCCTTGGTGTCACTTAGCTGTCAAACGTCACAGTGGTTTTCCCTTGCACAAGTCCAAAAGTTGATCCGAACCTAGTGATTCAAGCTCATGAACAAAATGAGCGAAAACATTGGCGCTAAAATGAGAGGCTTATTAAAAGAAATCGTTAGCCGCCGAAATTATACTTTTCATTGATGAAATCCTTGTTGGCATTACTGTTCATCTCCAAAAATGACAAGGTCATTGTTCATTCACTGGAAATTTTGCCAAAGGTATTGTTTATTTGTGTTGTTACATGCATGTTCTTCTTTGCATAAATATTTTATATGTTGATCCAATTATAATAAAGTGATGGCTTCATGAGTGTATAACCACAAATCACACGTTATTCGTCACCAATGCCATGTGTCTTGAGCAATGTTCCCACCCAAAGACTCAAAAAATGAGACTTCCCTGCAACCTATAACCATCCGAAAAACACGTATTCATATATAACTTCGAACGGGAAAAAGAGGCAGTACACCACCATCTATAAAAGTTACAGACAAATATCCCCTTTTGCGTAAAAGTTGGGTGAATTAATCCAAAATTGTCACTATTCCATCTCACTAGAGTGAAATAAGGGAGGGAGTGGTGTACTATGTTAGGATATTTTTGGCCACTGGACCAAATAGGCAAAATTAAAAGGAACAAGCCCAAAATTCTATAGGCTTCAACTAAAGAATAATGACGATTTGTCTCAACACAAGCCCAATAGGCCCAAAGGTAATCATGGGTAAAACTCACCTCTATAGTCTATATAAAAGGGGAAAAAAAAAGAAAAAAAAAAAAGACAAGCAAAGTGAGCTTTCTGTAAGCTTGTAAGCTATAATCTCTCCAAACCTAAAATAAACCCTCATACTGTCGAATCCTGTACTGATTCTCGGGTAACCGGAGTGTAAGTGAGCGCAGGTTTTTCATGTCCGGCAACACCTCTTCAGCTAAAATTCGACATCAAAAGTGGTAGTGAAGAAAAGCACTTAAAACAGTAAAAAAGCATAAAGTGTTTGGTATTGATGAAATTGATTATCAATTATTTCTAGGAAAAATGACAAAAAGAATATTACAATAATATAGTAATCAAGTAGAGATAGAATAGTAATAAAGTAAAAAAATTAGGGATAGAATAAGAATATAGTTGGTCAAACCAACTTATTGGATTTCTGATTATAACCATAAGCACCAACTAAATACTTCCTCATATTTTCATGACAATGCTTATAAGCATTTTTTAAAAACATTTTACTAAACACTTTCTGATTTAAAAAACTAGCAATCTCAAACACCCTCTTAGGCTGAAGAACGTAATTAGCTTTCCTCCTTACTTTTAGGATAGTTCCATGTTTTGGGTTGGATTTAAAAGTTTGTTGACATAATAGTTTAAGTTTTTATAACAAAGTTTCTATATAATCTATCCATACTTTGGTTTAACCTCCAAGTTAGAACATCTGGGCTTCCTTAATCTTTAGACAAATGCATCGCTGCAACATTGGCTAACATATAAATCAGGTTTTGAAAACAGTGCAACTTATACTTCCCAAAACAACCAAATTTTTAAAAAAATTTAAGGGTGAAATTATATAATTATTTTGAGATGAGTGGACGACAATACGCACCCATAGACACTTTGGGCCCATAGTTTAAAAATGATACTTTCAACTCCATACTTATGTTTTTGTTTCAAAATAAACACCCCAAAAAATTTTCCATCTAACAGAGCCCTTAAAAAACCTCAAATAATGCGTTCATGTCTAACACCGTGAGAGTCTTAAAAGAATAGGTCAGGGAGTGCAATTTGGAACTTAAATTGAACTTTGAAGTGTAAAGTGTTGCCTTTTAAACTATGAGGGTGCAAAGTGTTATGGGCACAAACTTGGAGAGGGTGCAAACTATCACTTACTCTTTTGCAATGGGTAAAATTGAACAACATTTGACATCATTTCCTCCGTCTCCCAATGACTATATTCACATAAGTATTCTTACACATGTATTGTTAATGACCCAAAATTTTCTAACTCTCACTCACCACGGATCTAAGATGACTCCTAAATTTCTGTACTTTTTATAATCATTAGCTATAGAAACTGACTTAAGACCTCCTAATACATATTATCATCAGCACCATCAATTTGAGAGCCAAATAATCGCTTCCAACACCGACTCAATCCATTATAAGTTTTCTTCTCAACAGAATTTGTTTTTGAGAAGTGGCAGGACTCTAAAGGGTATTTACTTGACAGTGGGCAAGTGCACAAATTATATGTCCAATTCACATAGTGAGGACAAGAGTGTGAGAAAGTCTAACCTGAGCATAAGAACAGCTCAAGAGCATCTCTCTCCCCTCTTTCTCTCTCTCTCTATATATATATATATGTAAACATATATACACGTTTGAGTGTGCGTATATTTTTTTATTTTTATCATTATTGTTGTTATTATAATATATATTTACATATATATGTGTGTATATATATATATGTATATATTATATATATAGTATATATATACATATATATGTTAAAGAGTAATCTAGAGGATTATGATTGATTTGATTAGGAGCAATTAGTGGTAGGATTATTCTAGAAGCATGATTAGTGATAATCATTGATCACTATGGTTTACTTTCCATATTTAGCTTTGACACTCAACCTATATAAAGACTCTCTATTGTACACATTATACATTATGATATGGAATAACATTGTTTTCTAGCATTCACATGGTATCAAGTTTCCTAGAGATTTATTTTCCCTCTCCTTTTATTTCCCTTCTTTTTCTTCGTTTCAAAAAAAAAAATTCACAGTTCACCATGAACAATACCAGCATTGTTCATCGTGAACAGTGTCCGACACTGTTCATCTTGTTTCCTATTCATCAATGCAAGTGCAGGTTCTAATTTCTTGTGTTCTTCCGAAATATATGTTCGAGTTGTTTCTTTAGTTTTGAGGAGGCAGAAAATGATTAGTTCGTTACTCACTTTGAGTTTAGATTTGTTGGGGCTGTAAGGAGTTGTACATGTGGTTGTTACCATTGCTTCGTCATTCTTTTCAGCCGTGATTTTATTTTTATGAAAAGGTGTAGACAAATTTACTATGAGCAAGATGTCTAGCATATCCGATACTGTTACGAGCCAAACGTCAAATGCATCCGATTCTAGGCAGTCCATGGGTGTTACAGATGTTTTGTCTTACTCAAATTGTTGATAAGAATTTGGAGGGAGTCCATAACTCTCAGCAGTAGCGAAAGATTGTGCACTTGACCCTACTTAGTAGACAGCAAAGCGATCATTTCATTTAACGAAAGTAGATACTTCCGACGAGACTTGGAAGCTAGTTGATGATATTTGGAAGCTAGTTGATGCTAGGATTTTATATCAGATGCTTAATTCCATGGACAGTAAGATTGTTGATTTAGTCACTCGTCTTGATACTGTAAAAGAATTATTGGAATATTTAAAGGTTTTGTACTCGGGCCAAAATAATCTTGCTCGTATTTTTGAGATTTCTCAGGATTTTTACAGGATTAATCATGATGGATGTCCACTCACTCAATTTTTTGCCGACTATAAAAAGATATACGAGGAGTTGAATTCATTACTCCCTATTACCGCTAATGTTAAAAAAAAATGCAAGAACAAAGAGAGCAATCAGTTGTGATGGGGTTTCTTGACGCTCTTGGTTCGGAATTTGAGACTGGCCGCTCACAGGTTCTTAGTAGCTCGTGCCATCTCTTACTGATACTTTTGCTCGTGTTTTACGTGTCTCCCGTGAAACTCCTCATACAGTTGATTCATCTGACAAGTCTGCACTTGTGGTTTCACATAGGCGAGGTATTGCCCGTAGTAGTTATGAGTATGTGTGGCAGCCGTTTTGGAGCCCATGGAGGTGGCCTAGGTCGCGTAGGTAATTATGGAGGTAGGGGAGTAGCCAGATTAGTGGTTGAGGTGAAATTTCTGATGGTACCGCTCCTTGTAGAATTTGTTATCATTGTGGAGAGTCTAGACACATTCAACGATTTTGTCAGCATCTTCGTAATCAGGGACAGCCACGATTTGCAAATGCGATTGCTAGTTCGAATACGGGAGAATCATCCTCCGATTTTGAGCTAGATAAACCAATTGCCCTACAGAAAGGTAAACGAAGTTGTACCCAACATCCTATATTTGCTTCTATTCTGGTATCTCTTCTATTCATCATAAATGTCTCTCTACTATCTCTGTTCATCCTATCCCAAAAACTGTTAAAGAAGCATTATCACATCCTGGCTGGAGGACAGTAATGGAAGAGGAAATGATTGCGTTGGAAAAAAATGATACTTGGGAGTTGGTGATACCTCCTTTGACTACAACAATTGTTGGTTGTAAATGGATGTCCACAGTAAAGGTAAATCCTGACAAATCTCTAGCTAGACTTAAAACTCGATTAGCTGCAAAAGTATATGCTCAAGTTCATGGTGTTGATTACTCTGAGACTTTTTCTCCTGTTGCTAAAATATCTTCTGTTAGACTGTTAATTTCCTTGGCAACTTCTCAGCACCAGCTATTACATCAACTTGATGTCAAGAATGCTTTCCTTCATGGTGATCTCAAAGAAGTTGTGTATATGAAGCAACCACCTGGTTTTATTGCTCACGGGGAGTCGTGCCTAGTTTGTAAACTGAAGAAATCATTATATGGGCCAAAACAATCACCACGAGCATGGTTTGATAAATTTACAGAGGCGGTTCTCCAATTTGGGATGTTGAGATGTAATAGTAATCATTCTTTGTTTCATCGCGAGAGTAGTGCTGGAAGAATATTGTTGATTGTGTATGTGGATGATATTGTCATTACAGGAGATGATAGGCAGGGAATTGGTGAACTGAAATCTTTTTTGATGCAGAAATTCGAGACTAACGATTTGGGAAAATTGAAATACTTCTTAGGGATTGAGGTGGCGCAATCTAGTAAAAGTATTTCCCTTTCACAACATAAATATGTTATAGACTTGTTGGAAGAAAAAGATTTGCTTAGATCAAAGCCAGTTGACACACCCATAGACACAAGCCAGAAACTAACAACAGAAGGGCGAGATCTTCTGGAAAATCCAGAAAGATACCGACGACTTTTGGGCAAACTCAATTATCTTACAGTTACTTGGCCAGACATTGCTTTCCATTTTAGTGTGGTCAGCTAGTTCTTATCTTCCCCTGGGTCCTCACATTGCGATGCAGTTGTGAGGATACTAAAGTACCTTAAAAGTGCTCCAGGTCGCGGATTAGTATTTAGAGATCAGAATCACGAGTAGAAGGATTTTGTGATGTTGACTGGGCAGGGAGTCCAACTTATAAGAGGTCTACTAGATGATATTGTGTATTTGTTGGAGGTAATCTTGTATCGTGGAAAAGTAAGAAGAAGAATGTTGTGTCTCGGTCTAGTGCAAAATCAAAATATCGAGTAATGGATATATCTCTTGTGAATTAATATGGTTGAAGCATTTGTTAACTGAATTGGGTTTCAACAAGATAGTTCCTATGCAAATTTGGTGTGATAATGTAGTTGCTCTCTACATTGCTTCTAATCCGGTGTTCCACTAGAGAACTAAGCACACCGAGGTTGACTGTCATTTTGTTCGAGAGAAAATACAAGGGATTATTTCTACAAGTCATGTGAAGACTTGTGATCAACTTGCGGATGTGCTTACCAAAGCTTTAGTGGCTATTAGAATCTGTTATATTTGTAACAAGCTGGGTATGATTGATATACATGCTCCAAGTTAAGGGAGAGTGTTAGAGTAATCTAGAGAATTCTAGGATTCTATGATTGATTTGATTAGGAGTGAGTAATGGTAGAATCATTCTAGAAGCATGATTAGTGGTAATCATTGATCACTATGATTTACTTTCTATATTTAGCTTTGACACTTGGCCTATATAAAGGCTCTCTATTGTACACATTATGATATGGAATAACATTGTCTTCTAGCATTCACAATATTTATATATATACACATATATATATATACATATATTATAGACACATTCACTAACTAAAAAGCTGTTTTTTTCTCTACAATAAAAATAACATATGTAAAATAGGTCATTATTGCAGCACAATTGGTTGCCACAAAGGTATGCCTCTCCCACTTGTTTGTTGTAGACTTCAAAGAAGAGAAAGAGGAGTGTAGGATCTTCGAGGTTACCAAAAAAATCTTTTCTATTAAGCAGACAGATGAGTTGCAAGCTCTTGATGAATCAACATATCGGTTAATGATTCTTCCATAAGAGAAGCTAACATATAGTGAATTTGCTCCTACTCTGATCTTAAATCGCAGAACCAAGACTTCAGAGCAGGATTGCGGGAGTGACCCCTAAAACCTTAATAATTTCAGAGCCAATTGCATACCTAGGATTCAATTATAATTTCTAAATAACTGATAGAGCTAAAACTGGTTTTGAATGATAATATTCCTCAAAGCCTCAAAAACCAGATCAAGCATATTCACCCCACCCAAATTGTACGTAATCAACACCCCCCATTTGATTTAAAGTCTAATAAAATATCCTACCACAAACATGATGTAAATTATTAAAGTTTCTCCTCAGATTAGAAATCACATTCTCCTCGACTAATAATACCATAACTCAAAATTTGGCAACAAAAGAATTACACCAAATATAATTGTTACCTTCTGTTACATAATCAAATATCTACTACACACTAAAAGTCTAAAATAAAATGCTTTAAGAGCCAACTGAACTATAGAACACCCAAATTGCAACATTTTTGTAATGATAATTGATCATCCAACACTACAAAAAAAATAATAATGCTTGAAATCATCAAATGAAAATTCCATTTGAAACCCATTCAACATCACTCTGATCAATGTACAATAGTATTACAAAAACCAATTAGTGCATAAAGTGTCAATATAGAAAATTTTATAAATGAACAAGTGACTTATCAAAAATACAAAATAAACATTAAGCAAATAAAAAATAAAAATAATAACCCACATTCATAAAATTAAAATTCCACATTATAAATTAAGCAATGCATGCAAATATAAAGAAAAGGTAGAGAATCGTATATTCAGGGGAAAAAGGCAACAACTTGAACCCAGATAACCTGGTGAGTAACATAATTTAAAATAAAAAAATAAAAAAGAATTGCTATTTCCACAAGTAAATTTGAGGAAAAATTACATTTTTACTTGCCGAAATAACAATCGCCTTTTAAGAATTTACTACCCTACAAAATAAAACCCCAATCAGATAAAACCGATGAAAATTTACACGAGAAGAGAAGGGGGAATTAATTCGAACCAGGCTGTGACGTTCGCCGGCTTGGAAGGAGAGCTTCTGCTGGCTCATGGACTGGGTGTAGAGCTGAGAGAGAGAGTTAGCCGCGCTGCAGAAAGTGTTGTAAATATTTCGATCGGCCTCATCGAGATGTGTGGCAACCGATTTCCTCTTCTTTGCCATTAGAATTGTTCGTGATTAGAAATTTTGGTGAAAACTAATCGGTCGATTTGGTGTTTGATTCAGCTAATATGTTTGGAAAAACGTTCAATGGACTGTGGAACAGGTTTGGTTTTATAGGGTGTTTGTTGAGTTTTTATTAGGAGGTCCAGGTCTTCCGACTAGGAAAAAGACTTTTTTATATATTTTTAACACGTGTATAATAATTTTTTTTTTAACCAATAGTCCATAACATGTGGGGGTCAATTTGTATTAATTATGTATGACCATTACATGTGTTGAAAATGTAATGAAAAGTCCTAAAAAGACCTAAACCTCCTAATAAAAATTCCTGTTTGTGAGGATGTGTTGGAGGAAGAAACGATGTGTGCCACTTGTCATGCCAGGTGGTTACCAGTGCATGCACAAAAATGGGGTCAGGTCAGTTTTCGGGTTGATTCTAGATAGGTTTAATTTGGGAAATTTCTTCGGTATATCAAAGTTGTTTTTGATGTACCTACGTCACAAAAAATAATTTATTTTAATAATTTATCAAAAAAATTAATATTTTTATAAGAAAAATTAATATTTTCGTAAAACTCCCCTCATATGAATAGTAACATTGTATTTATAAGTTTTATTTTGAAGGGTAAGGAAGGAAAAATAATTAAAATTCTTCTAAATTCCATATTTGTGAGTTTTTTTAGGGAGAAATGGAAAGGATTTAGAAATAAAATTGATCTCATTTTTTGCTCAAAATTTTTTCCCAAAAAATGAAAGGATTTGGAGGGATAAGAAAGGATGGAAAAATTAAATATTTTAGTTTATCTAAAATAACATTTCAAAACAAATAATACGATAATTTTATTCCTAACTATTATAAATCCCATTGAAAATATGATTTTTCATATTATTGCAAGAAATTTCTTAACATGTGCCCTTAGGGCACATGCTAAGCACACGATTCAAAAATATAATACTCCATTTTTCAATTTCCATTGACTTTTGAATGGGACATAGGAGTGAAGTGGCACATGTTTCCATGCCACTGATACACGTATACTTTTTCCTTGAACAAAAGACGTTACAACTTGAATCAAATCAAAACTAGCATAGTTGTTGTATAATATAATGGTCATTGCTTTATGGGTAAGCTACAGTAACGGTGTCGTTTCTTGGCCCAGTGCAACTAACGCATTTTATTTTTTATTTTTTATTTTTTTGAACAAATAAGTTGATTTTATACTCTATTTTTCAATCTTTGTTGATTTTTGAATGGAATATAGAGGCATGTGCTCGCAGAAAAGTATAAAAAAGACCGAGCAAAATAAATCTAAGTAGCTAGATATTATCAAATTATATCATTTATTACATTTATATTAAAGGGTAATATTGTAATATTATAGTCTAAATATAATTTCTTTCTCTTCCCTTCTTTATTTCTAAACTCACAAACAATAAAAAATATAATTAAAATCTCATTATTTCTCTTATTTCTAAAACTCACAAACATGATAAGAAAAAATTATAATCTCTTCTCATCCTTTCACATACTTCCCCTTCTATACTTTCTCTTCTCATCTCATCCCTCTAAACTCACAAACGCAATATAAATGAGTCTCATATTCATGTGAGTGAGACGTTGTGAAAATATCATTTTTTCCTTATGAAAATAACAATTCTTTTTATCAAATGAGAAATTGACACATTAGCAATGGATCCCATGACAATATAATTATAAAAAGTCAAAAACTACCTAGAGTACATAAAAACAATACCTAGACTCCACCAAAAACCACTCACCCACAAAAGACAAATTATCATCAGGTCATTTTTAAGTTTCCAACAAATAATACTACTTGTTTTTCCTCCTCTTTCATTCCACTCTTTACATTAATTAAAAAAAGCTAGATATTTATCTGTTATTAAAAATTTAAAGCTATCGTTCTTAAACTAATTAAGAAAATGATATATATTTTGACAAATATTTAATAAAATTGAATTGCGACCCAGCGTGAAAGTATATACGATAAGATAGAATAAATTAAAGTGAAACATTTCTTAATTCATACATATCTAATGTATGCACATACATCACAATCATAATTTGACTGAAAACTTTCGTAATGTATAGCAGGACTCAACTAATTATGTATCAATAAGTTTAAGTATTTCCTCCATTCCAAATTATAAAACCAATAAGACTTTCTAATTTAAAATTGACAAGATTCATCTAAGTTTGAAAGTAATAAATCTTATAATTAATAGTAATTTTAGGTAATTTATAATATTCATAATTATTTTGACATAAACTAAATGAATTCATGTCAATTTTGAATTTAAAAATGTTTAAAATTAATTTTTAAAAAGTTAATATTGATCTTATAATTCGGAACAGGAGAATATTATATTTTTTTCTTTAGACCTAGTTAGCTAAAGTAAAGTGAGAATTATTTTTATAATGTAATTTCATATTAGATGTTCGGGGTTAGGGCTTAGGGTTTAGTTGAAAAGATTTTTTGTATCTAGCTTACGCATTTTTAAAAATTATAATCTCAGTATGAATTTGCAATAAGGTATGAAAATGTGCATATATAATCATTCGTTTATAATTATAATGAATGTATTTATATTATTCTGATATATGAATTTGATTTGGTAATTAATTAAGATCTTAAAATGGGCGAATATTTTGTTATTTGGCATGTAATAGGTGGGTATTCATATTTACTTGTTATTGAGATTCAAAAACTATTATACTTAGAACTATACATGAGTTTAGTTTTTTGTTTCTTTTAAGACTTACTTAGATAAAATAAAGTTATAATTATTTTTATAGTTTTATTTCATATGGATAATTATAATTAAATTTTTTTATATAATTAAATTATTATTTTTAATTATAAACTCAACACGACCTTATAATTGGTAATGGGATGTATGTATATAACTATTTGTTTATAATTATGATGTATGTGTCGACGCCGGGAGGGATCGCTTCCGTTGCGATTTATTGCCCTATCCAATTTTAGCCTTTTTTGTTTAGATGATTTTTGGAAAGGGTCGGCACTAATTGTCGACGGGGTTTTGAAATATCGTTTTTTATGATGAGCCAATTGACCAGAGTCGTCAGTTGGTATATTTAAAATGGATGTACCAACTCATCCGAGTTTCGTTTTCTTAAATCGCTGGCTCATATGTGACTCCGAACTAATTGGTCTGCGAACCGAGATTCATAGAGTTTGGGGGCTTGCTTAAGCGAGGGGAAGGTGTTAGGCACCCCCCGACTTCCGTGAAACACGGTTACCACAATCTTGATGCTTTTCCTATCCTCTTAATTCTTAAAATGTGTATGTGTGTTCGTGTGTGTGTGCCTATGTGAATGTTTTGATGAGTTTGTATGAAAGAATCATTTGGGATTTTTTATGGAAAGTCGTGTGTTGAGAATGCTTTAGAATATCCTTCGGCTTATACGAGAAAGCTTTATTATTTATTAGAAAGGTTTGATTTTGATTGTCAAAACTGCAAGGTTTCCATTAGGTGTCGTTTTGGCAAAACAAGAGTTTTTAAACCTTCGTCAAAATAGGAATCGAGACCTATACATTGCTTTCGCACATAAAGTGGCGGGCAATTTCTAGGATCTCTTTAACCCTATGCACAACGGTTTAATAAAACGTCATTTATTTTTCATAAAACCCTTTTTGTGACATTTGAAAATGACTTTTCTTAGCCTTCTCGTTTAAATAGGAATCGACATTCATTAGCACTTTCAATTTTAAGCCTCGTGATGCTAATAACCTAATTTGATTGATTTTATGAAAATCTCATCGTTTAGCTTTGAAATCAATTTCATGTCGTAAATCAAATCAAGCATTAAAATGCATTGGGGCTATTCATGGGCATGTGAGCCATCAAAATAACCCCAAACGCCCACAAGCACATATTTCACTATTTCGGGGCCTTAAACCCGATTTTCAACTTGGTATCGTTTTAAGGCCCGACGATTACATATTTACAATCAAGGATAATCGATCCTATTACATACACCAAAATTGTCCATCATCGGATTTGGACCACGGGGTCGCGTTCCTAGGCTTACATCCACAATTTCTACACACCCACAAAATGGATATCACAACAATTAAACAAGCTAAGAATCACCAAATGGGTATCATCGGGCCATTAGGAAGAATTTTGTTCTGTTGGAACCCTCACTAATAATCCCTAATCCGTGTATTCTCAATAATATGCAAGAAAAATTACATTTAATGTAACCCAAATGACCAAAATCTTGACAAAATGATATATCAAAAATGCTATAAAAGAGGGCTTTTCACCTTGCAAATGATACCACGATTCGTATAAACTCGTATATTGAATAGAGTAGAAAATGTATGTGATACAATCTAATCAAAAGAGTATAATTCCTCTCTCTTTTCTCTCTTCTCCCGCTGCTGTTTCTCCCTATTTTTCTTCCCCCTTCCGCTGCTGTTCAACCTTCTCTATGCTGAATGAAGGAATGAGCTGAAATAAGCTGGCCAAGGGCAGCCGCAGATTGATCTGCGGCTGGCCTCGGTTTCCCCGTGCCCGCCGCGCACTTCAATTATTTTAATCATTGGCCGCAGATCAATTCGCGGCTGGGTGGGCTGATTTTCTCGATTTTCGGGCTGCACCTCGATTCTTGTGTCATACCGTTGGTTTTCGCTGAGAGGCTCGTATTTTGCTGTCCGGGAACCGCTGGGAAACGTGCCATATCATTCTGCTTTGATCGTTGTCGTGTCGACTTTGATCGCACGCCGTTGCGGTGGCTCTGAGCATTCGTACCTATGTCCACCCTTCGTTCTCGCAGGCTGGGTTAATTGACGATTTTGCCCTCCTACCAGGGTTAGTATACGAAGTGCAAAATTTGGGTGTCTACAGCTGCCCCTCTTTATCATGTTTATGAAATGTCAAATGAAATGAACATGATAAAGAAGTAGACACACGATGCATGAATGACAGTGCATAAGAATGATAGTACATACATGATGCAACACATGTAGCTTATGATGCAACACAAGATGTAATGCATGCAAAACATTTGTAAAGGTGTCAATGCATCAATCACTGACCGCATTGTTAGTCGTCGGGTTTCATCTTCTAATTGATCGTCTCGTCTGCGCCGAGTCTCGTATCCGGTCGCTAGTCTCGTGATCACCGGGTCTCGTATCCGGTTGATTGTCTCGTCTGCGCCGGGTCTTGTATCCGGTTGCTCGCCTCGTGATTGCCGGGTCTCGTATCCGGTTGATTGTCTCGTCTGCGCCGGGTCTCGTATCCGGTTGATCGTCTCGTCTGCGCCGGATCTCGTATCCGGTCGCTCGTCTCGTGATCACCGGGTCTCATATCCGGTTGATTGTCTTGTGAGTGCCGGGTCTCGTATCCGGTCGCTCGTCTTGTAATCACCTGGTCTCGTATCCGGTTGATTGTCCTGTGGGTGCCGGGTCTCGTATCCGGTCGCTCGTCTCGTAATCACCGGGTCTCGTATCCGGTTGATTGTCCTGTGAGTGCCGGGTCTCGTATTCGGTCGCTCGTCTCATAATCACCGGGTCTCGTATCCGGATGATTGTCTCGTCGGGACCGGGTCTCGTATCCGGTCACCTATATCGTAATCACCGGGTCTCGTATCCGGATGATCGTCTCGTCGGGGCCGGGTCTCGTATCCGGTCACCCATCTCGTAATCACCGGGTCTCGTATCCGGTCGATTGTCTTGTCGGGGCTGGGTCTCGTATCCGGTCACCCATCTCGTAATCACCGGGTCTCGTATCCGGTCGATTGTCTTGTCGGGGCCGAGTCTCGTATCCGGTCACCCATCTCGTAATCGCCGGGTCTCGTATCCGGTCGATTGTCTTGTCGGGGCCGGGTCTCGTATCCGGTCACCCATCTCATAATCGCCGGGTCTCATATCTGGTCGATCGTCTTGTCGGGGCCGGGTCTCGTATCCGGTCACCATCTCGTAATCGCCGGGTCTCGTATCCGATCGATCGTCTTGTCGGGGCCGGGTCTCGTATCCGGTCACCCATCTCGTAATCGCCGGGTCTCGTATCCGGTCGATCGTCTTGTCGGGGCCGGGTCTCGTATCCGGTCACCCATCTCGTAATCGCCGGGTCTCGTTGCCGGTTGATCGTCTCGTCGGGGCTGGGTCTCGTATCCGGTCACCCATCTCGTAATCGCCGGGTCTCGTATCCAGTCGATTGTCTTGTCGGGGCCGGGTCTCGTATCCGGTCGATTGTCCTGTCGGGGCCGGGTCTCGTATCCGGTCACCCATCTCGTAATCACCGGGTCTCGTATCCGGTTGATTGTTTTGTCGGGGCTGGGTCTTTTATCCGGTCACCCATCTCATAATCGCCGGGTCTCGTATCCGGTCGATTGTCTTGTCGGGGTCGGGTCTCGTATCCGGTCACCCATCTCGTAATCACCGGGTCTCGTATCCGGTTGATTGTCTTGTCGGGGCCGGGTCTCGTATCCGGTCACCCATCTCGTAATCCCCAGGTCTCGTATCCGGTCGATCGTCTTATCGGGGCCGGGTCTCGTATCCGGTCACCCATCTCGTAATCGCCGGGTCTCGTATCCGGTCTATCGTCTTGTCGGGGCCGGGTCTCGTATCCGGTCACCCATCTCGTAATCACCGGGTCTCGTTGTCGGTTGATCGTCTTGTCGGGGCCGGGTCTCATATCCGGTCACCCATCTCGTAATCACCGGGTCTCGTTGCCGGTTGATCGTCTTGTCGGGGCCGGGTCTCATATCCGGTCACCCATCTCGTAATCACCTTATTTCATCGAATTGTCATCAAAGGAAGTTATTCTCCTGACTAGCTTGAAAGGCATCCTTGGAGTTCGTCCTCGTACATCGTTCTTGGCAGCCATCGCTTTTGACTCTGATAGGCTAATACCTTGATACCTAACCTACATGGATCACGTACAGAATTATCATCTATTCAATGCATGTGACACAACATTTAAAATGTAAATTTGATGAAAAATGACCCCTGTACAGTCTTTTGATACTGTTCTACAGATGTCATCATTTGTCGGGGTTTGCTTGGATCTCAGCCCTTCCCAGGGATCGCTCACTTTTTTGGATATCGGCCCTTCCCATGGGTTGTTCACCACCTTGTTGTGGTTCGTTTGGATGCCTTCTCAGGTTCTCACACCACCTTATTGTGATTTGCTTGGATGCCTTCCCAGGTTCACTCACCACCTTGTTGTGGTTTGCTTGGATGCCTTCCCAGGGTGCTCACCACCTTGTTGTGATTTGCTTGGATGCCTTCCCAGGGTGCTCACCACCTTGTTGTGGTTTGCTTGGATGCCTTCCCAGGTTCACTTCTTGTTTGGATACCAGCCCTTCCCAGGGTTATTGATTGTTTGGATACCAGCCCTTCCCAGGGGTCGCTCGATTTGATTTGAGTGATTTCTTGAAGTGGGATGTGTGATCGGCTTCTGTCCTGGATCTCCCACCAACATCGTCCACGTACCATGCCGCAAAAGCCATCACGGTCTGATCATTTGTGAGGTTAAAAGCGACGTGCTTGTACTTTCCCCTGAAGATTTCATGTTGATCGTACATGTTACGCATGCAAAAGATGTTATGCATGATCTAGCAGATATGTTATGGACAGATGCATGTGCACAACATATGTTTAGATAGAAATGACCCCCGTTCAGTCAAATGATACGATTCGACAGTCGTCGTTGTTTGCCAACATTTGATTGGATCACGCCTCGTCGTGAAGTGTAGTTTTTAGACTTCAACATTGATTTGGTACTCTGCCTGCTCTTGGTCGTATACATTTTCATCGAGTTGAGGCTTTCTGTTTCGCTCTCTGTGATGATCGACAACTATGTTGGGCTCCTTGGCCTTTTGATCATTTCTGCTGGTCGATATGCTGTTGTCCCGCATTATATCATCCTTGTATATGCTCATGCACGTGGATCATTTGGATGTCGAGGCAGTGATAGTCAGGATTGGGGAGAGGCCTAATGACGAGAAGTTCTGTGCAGCCTCAGCTTCCTTCCATTTCACGATTCTTAACTGCCCCTGCCGTGGCGCGTGTTGTTACCAAGAATTTCTATCGAAAACTCGCGATGCTGACCGTGCTGAGTTATCCACAGCTCTACAAGATCCTGCATATCAGACGACTAACAAATGCCAAAACTTGAAGGCTCGGGCCGTTAGTGTTAGTTCAACACAAAGATATTATAATC
Source organism: Aralia elata (assembly GCA_034770075.1). Taxonomy (NCBI): domain Eukaryota; kingdom Viridiplantae; phylum Streptophyta; class Magnoliopsida; order Apiales; family Araliaceae; genus Aralia; species Aralia elata. Next base: position 2,961,288 of record CM068387.1, read on the forward strand.
TCGACAACAGAGTAAATGCAGTTAAAGCACATGAAATTGAATATCTGCTGATCGCATAATCTAGCGAGTTGTGAACCGTGAATGTACTAGATTGGAAGTTATTTTCAATCCCTCGTGAGTTGATGATTTTCAATTTAACGAGTTATGAAATCGTAAGAACACCTTCAAGCATTCGTGGTCATTATACGTGAGAAAGATCTAATTCAAAAGAACTACCTTTCCTCGTCAAAGGTATTTTGTCTCCATTCTCGACAACGTTCTTAGCAGGATTGACGTCATATGACAAATGCACTGTGCGATGCAGCATTCAGTAGGGGTTTCTCTTCCATGACTTCTTGTTTAAGGCCGAGAGTTTTTCGTATTATCTTTTCTCTTTATTAGCCCACTTCACTTGTCTCATTTTCTTAGGCTATTCAAAGTTACCCATTTAACGAGTTTTGGACCAATGACTCCCAAATCAGACGATTTTGGGGCATTAGGTGTACAGACACCCCTTCGGGTTTATTTACTCGAGTAACAAAGGCCACGGTTCGAGACAAGCTGGTGGTCTGCACCATTCATTCTTTGCTTGACCTTGCGCAAGATTCGTTTTCTTAGGCTTGAGTTACCCATGTAGCGAGTGTTAGGCCGGTGACTCCCAAACCAGACGGCTTTAGGGCACCAGATGCAGAGACACCCTTTAGGCTTAATTACTCGAGTAGCCCATGCCACGATTCGAATCTGCTCGGGCCTCCTCTACTGTAATGCTCGTTTTCTTAGGCTCTGAGTTACCCATGTAACGAGTGTTGGGCCAGCGACTCCCAAATCAGAGGGCTTTAGGGCACCAGGTGTAGAGACACCCCTCGGTCTTAATTACTCGAATAACCCAGGCCACGATTCGAGACATTAGCTTGATAATCATTTATCGTCTGACTTCTTGATATTAGCTTGATAATTACTGACTGTCTGACTACGTGTTAATTGCCATCAACGTCGTCATAGTTTTATACCCCATAACTGAAAGTTAGTGCAAATGCCCAGTGAAGACTGACACATGAGGTCGATTCTGTCGCAAACGTTGCTTTGAATTAAGGCTTTGTACCCGATCAAAAGGTTGAATAGCTTTCTTCGTCTAATCATACTCACGATCGTGCTCCACTGTTGCTTGTCAGAATTAATCCGATTCCTATCAAGTCAAATAAAATCCCCTTTCACGCGGGTCATCGTATCCCGGGAAAACTACGCTTGACAAATGCCAGATGATCGTATCGTTGAATATTGAATTGACATGAGGTAGCACTTGATGATGATGGTGCGTGTTGATGGGATTGTTGCATGGGTGCCAATTTGCACGTCATCATTTCCTGGGTAATTGATAAATGCCCCAGCGTTAAGTTGCTTTTCTTATGATCTCCCTCGTACTGGTTGCATCGGTATCTCGCTGGACTGACAAAAGATCCGGACCTTTGACCTGTTGAAAGGTTTGGGGGATTTTTGATTTTTGAGATTTTTTTTTGTGGTCGCATTTGCCCCTACTCCGGGTTCTTCGTGATCGTTAGGGGTTCTGATGTTTGATGGCGATGGTTTGGTCTAAGTTGGGTTTGGATTTATCTTCGACCCATCCTTTGATCTCGTCAGGTGTATTGTCGATATCTGTCTCGTCTTGCTCAATCCCCATCAGATCGAAATCTAGCTCTATACCAAAATCGTGATCCTCCTTCAAGTTTGGCCTATTGCTTGTCAGGCTAGAATGCCTCAAATCGGGGTACCTGACATAAAACAAAAATGCTTGTCATATATATAAAACATTTCAGCACATGATCTTTTTGGATAACATGACAAAATGACATGAGCGTGCAGGGATTTGAAATAAAACTCAGAATTTTAAAACCCATTGATCTTCTACTGGCCGGGATTCACTGCCATACTCCTGGATTTACCCCCTCCTGGATATCACCTGATGCACGGTCCAACTGGCCACGGTGAGGTCAAGCAATGGAGCATATTAGGGGGTGCATGGATCGCATTGCCATGGATCTGGCATTGATGGCATTTCCTGACATGAGTATCGCAGTCAGTTTTCATGGTTAGCCAGTAGTGACCCGTTCACATGATTTTCTTTGCCCAAAATGTTCTGCTCATATGGGCTCCGCCCGCATCGCCACGTACTTCGTTCATTAACCTGTGGGCTTCTTCAGCTTCCAGATATCTCAGCAGTCCCGTAGCTAGGTCCCATTTATGCAAATTGTCTTCGCTTAGGAAGAATTTCACTGCCCATCTTTGGATTCCCTTTCCTCGGTCAAATCTGCATTTTTGGGAGAGGAGCTGTCTCGAAGGACCTCTTTAATGTTTTGATACCAAGCCCATTTAGGAGGGGCGTCACTATGGGAGATCTCTCCGATTTGATCCTTATAGGTCGAACAAGTCTGTACCGCAATTTCCCCCTTAAAGCTCATCTCGTACCGTGATGTGTGAATCAGGGAAGCCAGTGTATTTCATGGCTACCGGCTTCTGCCATCTGGATGGATGGAGTATGGTCTTTACGGCCATCTTAGTTGGGTCCTAGGGGCAATCTCGCAAAACAAACAAGGGCCGTAGTTTAGTACTGTGCCAGTTACAAGTTGGCAGATGCATGTCAACACTGATGCATGATTATTATTATTCTCTCTCTTTTTTTTTTTTTTTTTAGGTTCTCTAATCTTATCCTGCAAAACAAGGTCAGTGTTTGATGACAGGATAATATTTAGAAGTTTTAGAAAACCTTGGTACGTGGTATGGATTGCCTTCCTGCAAAACCATGTTAGTATTCTCTTTATATGTGTAGGTGATGTAATCACATGATACAGGACATGTTTATTATGATGATGACGGTATGACAGGTGTATACCAATTACATGACATTTATTTATTTGACTGAACGATAAAAGGCATGAAGAAGCTTCCCTTTCGTTAGGTTTATCAGAGGCTGACCTACCCTAGGGTTACTCTCGCGGGCTTTTCGGCATGAAGGTCCCCAAATCTTCGCAATCTACTCGTCTGAATCCTTTCGATTAGAGCGGATCTGAGTGGTGCATTTCTTGAGCCATCTCCGGGGAGCAGCCCCTTCGAGTCTAGTAATAAGCAACCGACGGGTTCGCCTCAAGAGGAGGTACACTCTTAACATACATTCACATTCATCGTCCTCACCGTATGCATATGACTACTTTAAAGTAAAGCAATTCCATTCAATCATTTATTCATTTGGACAAAACACACATTCACACAACAACAAGCAAAACAGGTCACAATATCGCACGCAAATACACTTTCATGAATTTTTTAAGGATAGGATAGCATCAAGATTTGAACGCGGCTTAAGCCCTCTAATGTCCCCAGCAGAGTCGCCAGCTGCCGACGCCGGGAGGGATCGCTTCCGTTGCGATTTATTGCCCTTTCCAATTTTAGCCTTTTTTGTTTAGATGATTTTTGGAAAGGGTCGACACTAATTGTCGACGGGGTTTTGAAATATCGTTTTTTATGATGAGCCAATTGACCAGAGTCGCCAGTTGGTATATTTGAAATGGATGTACCAACTCATCCGAGTTTCGTTTTCTTAAATCGCTGGCTCATATGTGACTCCGAACTAATTGGTCTGCGAACCGAGATTCATAGAGTTCGGCGGCTTGCTTAAGTGAGGGGAAGGTGTTAGGCACCCCCCGACTTCCGTGAAACACGGTTACCGCAATCTTGATGCTTTTCCTATCCTCTTAATTCTTAAAATGTGTATGTGTGTTCGTGTGTGTGTGCCTATGTGAATGTTTTGATGAGTTTGTATGAAAGAATCATTTGGGATTTTTTATGGAAAGTCGTGTGTTGAGAATGCTTTAGAATATCCTTCGGCTTATACGAGAAAGCTTTATTATTTATTAGAAAGGTTTGATTTTGATTGTCAAAACTGCAAGGTTTCCATTAGGTGTCGTTTTGGCAAAACAAGAGTTTTTAAACCTTCGTCAAAATAGGAATCGAGACCTATACATTGCTTTCGCACATAAAGTGGCGGGCAATTTCTAGGATCTCTTTAACCCTATGCACAACGGTTTAATAAAACGTCATTTATTTTTCATAAAACCCCTTTTTGGTGACATTTGAAAATGACTTTTCTTAGCCTTCTCGTTTAAATAGGAATCGACATTCATTAGCACTTTCAATTTTAAGCCTCGTGATGCTAATAACCTAATTTGATTGATTTTATGAAAATCTCATCGTTTAGCTTTGAAATCAATTTCATGTCGTAAATCAAATCAAGCATTAAAATGCATTGGGGCTATTCATGGGCATGTGAGCCATCAAAATAACCCCAAACGCCCACAAGCACATATTTCACTATTTCGGGGCCTTAAACCCGATTTTCAACTTGGTATCGTTTTAAGGCCCGACGATTACATATTTACAATCAAGGATAATCGATCCTATTACATACACCAAAATTGTCCATCATCGGATTTGGACCACGGGGTCGCGTTCCTAGGCTCACATCCACAATTTCTACACACCCACAAAATGGATATCACAACAATTAAACAAGCTAAGAATCACCAAATGGATATCATCGGGCCATTAGGAAGAATTTTGTTCCGTTGGAACCCTCACTAATAATCCCTAATCCGTGTATTCTCAATAATATGCAAGAAAAATTACATTTAATGTAACCCAAATGACCAAAAGCTTGACAAAATGATATATCAAAAATGCTATAAAAGAGGGCTTTTCACCTTTCAAATGATACCACGATTCGTATAAACTCGTATATTGAATAGAGTAGAAAATATATGTGATACAATCTAATTGTAGACACCCAAATTTTGCACTTCGTATACTAACTTTGACAGGAGGGCAAATTCGTCAAATGGATCGGCCTGCGAGAGCAAAAGATAGGAAAAGTACGGACACTCGACGCCACCATGATAATTTGCAGTCGAAATCGACATGATAGCAGGGCTATCCGAATTTGGCATTCCCGGAAGGTGTGGCGCGCTTCTCAATGATTCTCGGACTGTAAAGCACGAGCCTATCAGCGAAAACCGACGTTGCGGTACGAAAATCGAAGCGTGGCACGGAAATCGAGAAAGTCAAGCCCGCCAGCCGCGGATAGATCTGCGGCCAAGTGGGTGCGCCAGCACGAAAACCGGGAAATCAGCACTACCAGCTGAGTGCGATGGGAGGCGTGCCAGCTGGCCAGCCGCAGATCTATCTGCGGCCAGCCGCAGATAGATCTGCGGCTGGCTTTGGCCAGCCTATTTAAGCCAGCTTCGGCAGCATACAGGAGGTTCAGCAAATTTGAAAGAATTGGGAAGAAGAAGGAAATTCCAGCAGCAAAAGAGCACGGAAATAGAGAGAAAATAGTGAGATATTGCTACAAAAAATAGGAGAGAAAGGAGAGAAAAAAAGAGAATTCAATCCTTTTAATTTTGATTGTATCAAATACATCATTTATCCTATTCAAATACACAAGTTCACATCCATTTGAGATCAATTGCAAGGTGAAAATTTCTATTTGTTCTAGCAATTCATGTCCTATTGATTTGGGTAAATTAGATATAATTTTCATGTATCTTGTTGAACAATGAATTAGGGATTATGAGTGAAGTTTCCATCGGAATAAACTCCTCCTAATAAATCGATGATATTCGTTCATTAATTTCTTGGTTTGTTTTAAGGTGTTATATTCGATATCAATTCCTTTAAATCGTTATTTTAAGATGTCTTGGTATTGTTAGATTTATCCGGGTTGGTTTATCTTCTTGTAATATCCGATTGTTTGTGTGTGGATACTTGGTTGTGAGCCTAGGAAAGCGACCCCGGGGTCCCGATCCGATGATGGACATATCTTGATGTAAGAAGTAGAGATGACGTAGTTCTCATTGTAAATATGTAATCGTTGGGCCTTAAAAACGACGTTAAGGCGAGAATCGTGCTTAAGGCCCCGAAATAGTGAAATTTGTGATTGTTGGCGTTCGGGGATATTTTGATGGCTTACATGCCCATGAATAGCCCGACGCGTGTTTATGCTCGATTTGAATTATGACACGAAATTGATTTCAAAGCTAAATGATAAGATTTTCATAAAATCAATCAGAGTAGGATATTAGAATCATGAGGTTAAAATTTGAGAAACGTTAATGAAATGTCGATTCATATCTAACGAGAAAGCTAAAGAAAAAAATCGTTTTCCAAAACAACACACGAAATGATTTTATAAATAATTGACGTTTTATTAAATCTTTGTGCATAGGGTAAAAGAGATCCTAGAAATTGCCCATCATTTTATGAAAGCAACGTATAGATCTCGATTCCTATTTTGACGAAGGTTTAAAACTCTTGTTTTGTTAAAACGACACTTAACGAAAATCTCATAGTTTTGATAATTAAAATCAAACCTTTTTCATAAAGAATAAAGCTTTCTCGTGTATACCGAAAGGACATTCCAAAGCACTCTCAAATTGAAGCACGACTTTCCCTAAAAATCCAAATGATTCTTTCATACAAACTCACCACAACATTCACATAAGCACACACACACACACACGCACACACACACACATTTCATGAATTAAAGGATAGGAGAAGCATCAAGATTGCGGTAACCGTGTTTCACGGAAGTCGAGGGGTGCCTAACACCTTCCCCTCACTTAAACAAGCCCCCGAACTCTATGAATCTCAATTCGCAGACCAATTAATTCGGAGTCACATATGAGCCAGCGATTTATAAAACACGAAAATTCGGATGAGTTGGTACATCCATTTCAAATATACCAACTGGCGACTCTGGTTAATTGGCTCATCATAAAAACGATCTTTCAAAACCCCGTCGACATCAATGCCGACCTTTTCCAAACGTCATCTAAATCAAAAGGCTAAAATTGGAAAAGACGAGAAGCGAGAGAACCCGGCGTCGACAGCTGGCGACACTGCTGGGGAATATTAGAGGGCTTAAGCCACATTAAAATCTTGATGCTATTCTATCCTTTAAAAAATTCATGAATATGTGTGTGCATGCGATATTTTGATCTTTTGTGTTTTTGTTGTGTGAATGCGTGTTTTGTCCAAATGAATGAATGATTGAATGGAATGGCTTTACTTTAAAGAAATCATTTGCATACGGTGAGGACGATGAATGTGAATGTATGTTGAGATTGTACCTCCTCCTGAGGCGAACCCGTCGGTTGCTTATTACTGGACTCGATGGGGCTGCTCCCCGGAGATGGCTCAGGAAACGCACCACTCAAATCCGCTCCAATCGAAAGGGCTCAAACGAGTAGATTGCGAAGATTTGGGAACCTTCATGCCGAAAAGCCCGTGAGAGTAACCCTAGGATAGGTCATCCTCAGAATAACCCAACGCAGGAAAAGTCTCTTCATACCTTTTTACGTTTATATGTCTAAATGTCATGATCTCATTCAATATTCATACATCCCTTTTCTATGTCGAAAGAGATTACTAACCGCTGTGAATTGCAGGGAATAGTTGGGGGAGCATAATAAAGCATGTTTAGCATTGGTTATGGCACTAAAGGACTACTAACTTTCTCTTTTGCAGGGAAAGATTAAAGAACCCCAAAACACAAAAAAAATTTATAGCTTTAGCATGCATCCATGTTTTCAGTTCCCCAGAACTAAACTTCGAACCATTTGTCTCTGTAGGATTGCTCCTCAAACCCGTTCGCAGTCTAAGAAAGCCCAGGTCTCTACATCTGAAATGGCTGATCTTCCTAACCATAATTCCATATCTCGGGAGGAGTTTGATGATTTTAAGAGACAGATGATGGAAATGGCCACAATGTTAAAGGAACAGTTCTTGATCAGACAGGATCCGGTAAATCAGGGATCGCATAATACTCCACCACCAGGGGATGATCAGAATCCTCCTAAAAATGGTACAAACTTGCTTAAAGAGGACCAACCCCGACTCAAGGACGAGCCAGTCATCCCAAAGCCCGTTCCCATACCTAGCAGGACAGTGATTACTATCCCAGAAGGGGGGGATAATGACGACCTTCGGAGAAAAATGAAACACATGGAGGAAACCATCCAATCTCTAAAGGGCATAGGCTCCCTGGGCAGGGTTAATTACTCAGACCTGTGTGTTTTCCCCTCCCGGGCCAATATCCCAGAAAATTCAAAGTTCCCGAGTTTGAAAAAAATACAATGGAAAGGGAGACCCCTATACACACTTGAAAATCTACATTGGAGAACTCGGGTCTTATGCCGAAGACGAGGGGTTGAGGATGCAGCTATTCCAGAAAAGCTTAACAGGGGAGGCAAGGATCTGGTATGCCCGCCTTGACAATGCCCGAATCCACAACTGGGAGGAGTTGGCCCATACCTTCTTAACTCAATACAGCTTTCAGGCCCAGATGGCCCCTGATAGATATCAAATGACAAAAATCAAGAAGCAACCAAAAGAATCTTTCAGGGACTATGCACAACGATGGAGGGGTATGGCTGCACAGGTGAATCCCCCGATGAGCGAGGCGGAAATGGTAATGACCTTTGTGGACATTCAGGAGGCGCCCTATTATGAGCGGGTGATATCGGGGATTGGAAGACCTTTTGCCGAGATGATAAAACATGGAGAAATGGTGGACATGGGGTTAAAGTCTGGTAAGATCCGGGACCTCACAGCTCTGGAAGTGGTTGCAGAGCAAATCCAGAGTGGAAACTATGGCAGCACTTCCCGCAGGATCCAACAGAAAAAGGAGGAAGATGTTTCCCTCATCCTGCAGGGATCATTTAGAAACGTAGAGAACAATCCTCCAGTGCAAATACAGAAAATCGTGCCACCCCGACAACCTAATTTCAATTATCAAAGGTCGGATGAACAAAGAAGATTTGAGACAGCAAGAGATCGGGTATTCACCCCGCTTGGGGAGCCTCTCGAGCAGATTTTGGCGGTATTAATAGCACAGGGAAGGATACGCGATTTGGCACCCCCAATTGACCCGAAAGGGAGAGGATTTGATCCAAGTAAGAAGTGTGCGTACCATTCACTTTCTCCTGGTCATGATACTCAGGAATGCTGGGCTCTGAAGCACAAAATTCAGAATATGATCGATAGCGGGAAGATCGTGGTAGAGCAGCCAGAGGTTATGAAGAAGGACCATGAGTAGATGCCAGTTGTTGTCCCTTATTTTAAAATTTTGCATGATTATGTTATTTTGTCATGTTGTCTTAAAGATGATCATTGCAGGAAAATGCCTTATATATATGACAAACATTTTGTTTCATGTCAGGTGTACCAATTTGAGTGTCTCTTGCCTAACAAACGATTTTTCAAATTCGAAAGTTGACTACGATTTTGATATTGGGCTGGATTTCGATTTAATGGGCATTGAGCAAGATGAGACAGATAATGACGGCACGCCTGACGAGATCAAAGGATGGGTCGAAGACAAACCCCAAACCCAACTCAAACCAAACCATCACCATAAAAATTTGGAACCCCTGACAAACCCAGAGAGCTCAAAATAGGAACAGATCTGACCCCTAGCCAGAAAACAGAGCTGTTAAGCCAGTATGGAGATATCATTTGCCGATATGGGCAACCTGAGGCCTTAGTCTCCGACAATCCCAAAATTTTGAGCAGTACCCTCATGAAGAAATTATATGACCAGTTCAAGATCAAACACCTCAATGCTGTCATTTGCCGTCCTAAGATGAATGGGGCAGTGGAGGCTGCGAATAAGAATATCAAGAAGATCATGGCGAGAATGTCTGCTAAACATCGGGGATGGCCGGATCTGCTACCTTTCACCCTGCTGGCGTACCGAAAATCGGTGCGTATTTCTACAGGGGCAACCCCTTACACTCTGGTATAACGGAATAGAGGTAGTTCTGCCATTTGAGGTTGAGATGCTCAGATAAACGAGGAGGGTTGAATGCAAGGTCGATACGACCAATTGGCCCTAATTGATGAGAAAGGGGTGGCTGCTATTCCACGCGGCCAGTTGTATCAGCAAAGAATCTCTCGATCTTACGACAAAAGATAAGACCTCAGAAGTTCAAAGAAAATGACCTAGTGCTAAAGAAAGGCATGCCTCCTCAAAAAAACAAAAAAAAAAAAAAAAAAAAAAAAAAAAAAAAAAAAAAAACAGGGAAAGCTTGCCCCGAACTGAGAGGGGCCTTTCGTGATTAAGAAGGTGATGTCTAGAGGAGCCCTCATATTGCAAAAGAGGGATGGAGAGGTGTTTCCATAACCCCTCAATTCCGACTCGGTGAAGCGGTTCCAAAAAAAAAAAAAAAAAAAAAAAAAAAAAAACAAAAAAAAAAACAAAAAAAAAAAAAAAACCCAACAATCATCATCATTTTCTCGTCGTTCTTTGAAAGAACGAACTACGTAGGACCTGATCTCCCGACTTGTGGGGGTACGTAGGCAGCCCATCGTGGCACGGTCCCATTCCTTACAAAATAATACTTTCTTCTGCCAAAACCAATTCCCAACAACCAGAAAAGCCTTCCTATACCCTCAAAACCTTCCCGAAGTCAGCCACCTGATCAGCTTCATCTCAAGTGACATAACCCGGACCCAACCAAACACTTAGTCAAAAAAAAATCTAAGACTCAGTCCGATGAAATCAACAGGGTGTGCGGTAGTATCTGTCAAACCTCCATCAAGACTTGAGAGGAAAAAGAGGGCAAGATATCAAAATCGTGGTTGACTGGATAAAATGAGGATCCGATGAAAGGCAACGATACGAAAAAAGGGGAAAATGACTGAATATAAATGCATGTCTATATATATAAGTCATTTCGTTACAAGATTTCCTTTTCGATAACAGATGAAACTGACATAATCTATGCAGGAGATAAAATGATCTACCGATCTGAAACTAACTTAAGCAGGATGGATAAAGTGGTGGATAGGTCTGAAGCATCGGCGTCCCCTGCAATCTACTGCCCCATCATGTCGATACGATCCAATAAAGAAATGGCTCGGCTAACGGTAGTAATCAAGGCCAGTCGGATCCGGCCATCCTCAGCGACCCGACTAGGGGCAAAATCAGCTGAGATGGAATCTGGAGGACATATCCGTAGACTGGGGGGGGAATAAATACCTCTGGGGCGGTGTCATCAGTGAAAATCACTCAAGAGTCATCAAATACTCCAAACTGACTCAAACCAACCATGGCAAAGTCTCGGTGCAACCATTGCACATGAGCAGATGTCCGAATGGGGCAAATCTCACTTCACCCGACTATGAACTGAACAAAGCAGCGGAAAAGCCTGCCAAATGACCCTGGGAAGGGCTGATATCCAAGCAAACCACGACAAGTTGGTGAGCACCCTAGGAAGGGCTGAGATCCATGCGAACCACAACAAGATGGTGAGCACCCCTGGGAAGGGCTGATATCCACACAAAAAGAAAAAAGACAAAAAATAACAAACCCTGGGAAGGGCTGAGATCCACGCGAACCACAACAAGATGGTGAGCACCCCTGGGAAGGGCTGATATCCACACAAAAAGAAAAAAAGACAAAAAATAACAAACCCTGGGAAGGGCTGAGATCCACGCGAACCACAACAAGATGGTGAGCACCCCTGGGAAGGGCTGATATCCACACAAAAAGAAAAAAAGACAAAAAATAACAAACCCTGGGAAGGGCTGAGATCCACGCGAACCACAACAAGATGGTGAGCACCCCTGGGAAGGGCTGATATCCACAAAAGAAAAAAGACAAAAAACAACAAACCCTGGGAAGGGCTGAGATCCAAGCAAACCACGACAAGATGGTGAGCACCCTGGGAAGGGCTGATATCCAAGCAAACCACGACAAGTTGGTGAGCAACCTGGGAAGGCATCCAAGCAAACCACGACAAGATGGTGAGCACCCCTGGGAAGGGCTGATATCCAAGCAAACCACGACAAGTTGGTGAGCAACCTGGGAAGGCATCCCAAGCAAACCACGACAAGATGGTGAGCACCCCTGGGAAGGGCTGATATCCAAGCAAACCACGACAAGTTGGTGAGCAACCTGGGAAGGCATCCAAGCAAACCACGACAAGATGGTGAGCACCCTGGGAAGGGCTGATATCCAAGCAAACCACGACAAGTTGGTGAGCAACCTGGGAAGGCATCCAAGCAAACCACGACAAGATGGTGAGCACCCTGGGAAGGGCTGAGATCCAAACAAACCACCACAAGGTGGTGAGCAACCTGGGAAGGCATCCAAGCGAACCACTACAAGTGATGACATCTGTAGAACAGTATCAAAAGACTGTACAGGGGTCATTTTTTCTCAATTTACATGTTGTGTCACACGCATGAATAGATGATAATTCTGTCTGTGATCCATGAAATGAAAAAAAATCGAGCAGGTTAGGTGTCAAGGTCCTAGCCTATCAGAGTCAAAAGCGATGGCGGCCAAGAACGATGTGCAAGGACGAACTCCAAGGATGCCTCTCAAACTAGTCAGGAGGATAACGTCCTTTGATGACAATGCGATGGGATAAGGTGATCGCGAGACGAGCGACCGGCGACGATACCCGGCCCCGACGAGACGATCGACCGGCGACGATAACCGGCGATCATGAGATGGATGTCCGGCGACGAAAACCGGCTCCGACAAGATAACTAACCGGTGACGATAACCGGGGGGTTACGAGATGGGTGACCAGCGACGATACCCGGCCCCGAACGAGACGATAGATTGAGAGGGTGAACCCAACGACTAACAAACACGGTCAAGGGGTTAAAACATCGACACTCTTGCGGATGTTTTTTGCATGCATTACATCTTGTGTTGCATCATAAATCATATGTGTTTGCATCATGTATGTATTGTCAATTCTTATGCACTGTCATTCATGTATGTATTGTCAATTCTTATGCACTGTCATTCATGCATCGAGTGTCCTATTCTTTATCCTGTTCATTTCATTTAACATTTCATAAACATGATAAAGAGGGGCAGCTGTAGACACCCAAATTTTGCACTTCGTATACTAACTTTGACAGGAGGGCAAATTCGTCCAAATGGATCGGCCTGCGAGAGCAAAAGATAGGAAAAGTACGGACACTCGACGCCAACCATGATAATTTGCAGTCGAAATCGACATGATAGCAGGGCTATCCGAATTTGGCATTCCCGGAAGGTGTGGCGCGCTTCTCAATGATTCTCGGACTGTAAAGCACGAGCCTATCAGCGAAAAACCGACGTTGCGGTACGAAAATCGAAGCGTGGCACGGAAATCGAGAAAGTCAAGCCCGCCAGCCGCGGATAGATCTGCGGCCAAGTGGGTGCGCCAGCACGAAAACCGGGAAATCAGCACTACCAGCTGAGTGCGATGGGAGGCGTGCCAGCTGGCCAGCCGCAGATCTATCTGCGGCCAGCCGCAGATAGATCTGCGGCTGGCTTTGGCCAGCCTATTTAAGCCAGCTTCGGCAGCATACAGGAGGTTCAGCAAATTTGAAAGAATTGGGAAGAAGAAGGAAATTCCAGCAGCAAAAGAGCACGGAAATAGAGAGAAAATAGTGAGATTTTGCTACAAAAATAGGAGAGAAAGGAGAGAAAAAAAGAGAATTCAATCCTTTTAATTTTGATTGTATCAAATACATCATTTATCCTATTCAAATACACAAGTTCACATCCATTTGAGATCAATTGCAAGGTGAAAATTTCTATTTGTTCTAGCAATTCATGTCCTATTGATTTGGGTAAATTAGATATAATTTTTCATGTATCTTGTTTGAACAATGAATTAGGGATTATGAGTGAAGTTTCCATCGGAATAAACTCCTCCTAATAAATCGATGATATTCGTTCATTAATTTCTTGGTTTGTTTTAAGGTGTTATATTCGATATCAATTCCTTTAAATCGTTATTTTAAGATGTCTTGGTATTGTTAGATTTATCCGGGTTGGTTTATCTTCTTGTAATATCCGATTGTTTGTGTGTGGATACTTGGTTGTGAGCCTAGGAAAGCGACCCCGGGGTCCCGATCCGATGATGGACATATCTTGATGTAAGAAGTAGAGATGACGTAGTTCTCATTGTAAATATGTAATCGTTGGGCCTTAAAACGACGTTAAGGCGAGAATCGTGCTTAAGGCCCCGAAATAGTGAAATTTGTGATTGTTGGCGTTCGGGGATATTTTGATGGCTTACATGCCCATGAATAGCCCGACGCGTGTTTATGCTCGATTTGAATTATGACACGAAATTGATTTCAAAGCTAAATGATAAGATTTTCATAAAATCAATCAGAGTAGGATATTAGAATCATGAGGTTAAAATTTGAGAAACGTTAATGAAATGTCGATTCATATCTAACGAGAAAGCTAAAGAAAAAAAATCGTTTTCCAAAACAACACACGAAATGATTTTATAAATAATTGACGTTTTATTAAATCTTTGTGCATAGGGTAAAAGAGATCCTAGAAATTGCCCATCATTTTATGAAAGCAACGTATAGATCTCGATTCCTATTTTGACGAAGGTTTAAAACTCTTGTTTTGTTAAAACGACACTTAACGAAAATCTCATAGTTTTGATAATTAAAATCAAACCTTTTTCATAAAGAATAAAGCTTTCTCGTGTATACCGAAAGGACATTCCAAAGCACTCTCAAATTGAAGCACGACTTTCCCTAAAAATCCAAATGATTCTTTCATACAAACTCACCACAACATTCACATAAGCACACACACACACACACGCACACACACACACATTTCATGAATTAAAGGATAGGAGAAGCATCAAGATTGCGGTAACCGTGTTTCACGGAAGTCGAGGGGTGCCTAACACCTTCCCCTCACTTAAACAAGCCCCCGAACTCTATGAATCTCAATTCGCAGACCAATTAATTCGGAGTCACATATGAGCCAGCGATTTATAAAACACGAAAATTCGGATGAGTTGGTACATCCATTTCAAATATACCAACTGGCGACTCTGGTTAATTGGCTCATCATAAAAACGATCTTTCAAAACCCCGTCGACATCAATGCCGACCTTTTCCAAACGTCATCTAAATCAAAAGGCTAAAATTGGAAAAGACGAGAAGCGAGAGAACCCGGCGGCGACACTAATCAAAAGAGTATAATTCCTCTCTCTTTTCTCTCTTCTCCCGCTGCTGTTTCTCCCTATTTTTCTTCCCCCTTCCGCTGCTGTTCAACCTTCTCTATGCTGAATGAAGGAATGAGCTGAAATAAGCTGGCCAAGGGCAGTCGCAGTCGGTTTCCCCGCGCCCGCCGCGCACTTCAATTATTTTAATCATTGGCCGCAGATCAATCCGCGGCTGGGTGGGCTAATTTTCTCGATTTTCGGGCCGCACCTCGATTCTCGTGTCATACCGTTGGTTTTCGCTGAGAGGCTCGTATTTTGCTGTCCGGGAACCGCTGGGAAACGTGCCATATCATTCTGCTTTGATCGTTGTCGTGTCGACTTTGATCACACGCCGTTGCGGTGGCTCTGAGCGTTCGTACCTATGTCCACCATTCGTTCTCGCAGGCTGGGTTAATTGACGATTTTGCCCTCCTGCCAGGGTTAGTATACGAAGTGCAAATTTTGGGTGTCTACAGTATATATATTAATTTGTATTGTTCTACAATAGGAATTTGAAATTATGCTTAATTAATATTTTAAAATGAACAAAAGTCATTTTTACATGTTATGCAATAAGTAGATACACATATTTATTTGTTATTAAGAATCTAAAATCACCAAGCCTCTCATGGCTCAATGGTAAAAAAACTACTCTAAGGCTTAGGTGCATGAGGAGGTCTTGGGATCGGCAAGAATGTTAAATTCTGTTCAAAACTAGCAAAAAAATAAATAAATAAATAATAATAAATAAATAAATAAAATTACCATACATAAAACTAAATATGCATAAATGAGTTTAATTTTTTATGCTTCTTTTAAGATTTAATTAGATAAAATAAAGATTCATTTATTATATACTTTTATTTCATATCAAAAAATATAATTTGAACTTATTTAATATAAATTTAGAAGAAAACTATAATTAAAAGCACAATTTGATTCATTCGGTTCAACTGAATAAAAAAAAGGATTATTTATATTATAATGTACAAGTATGCATGGTACCCGTGCAAGGCACGAGCAAGCTTGCATTATATGATGAATAACTTGTTTATATATCATCTTTTCGTGTAGATATAACCCGTTACACATTTATGTTATAAATTTACAAATCAAAACAATAAAAATAAAGCATTAACTAGATCTCTGAATAACTCGTAAAATATATGTAAAGACCAAATAATGACTTCAAGTACACTGATATATATATATATATATATATATATATATATAAATATATATATATATATATACATACACACACACACACACACTTAGTATTTATGAATCAAAACCTAAAGGCACCAAATAACATCCAATCTACCCCCATAACACTAACCACAGATGCAATCACCATTAAAGTAAATTCTATCATCAAAATTCCTAACAATAAATAACAAAATAATAATAATAATAATAATAATAATAATAATTAATAATAAAAATTACCATTTGGAGATTGGACAATTGGGTCAAGGTGCGGGGGCCACCGCCAGAAGAGGGGCTCGAAGTGGTGGTCCTCCTCATGTGACTGAGAGTCGTTCCTGAGCTACTGACATAAAAGCCCTTGGTGCTGGTCAGACTCAAAGAAGGGATCATATACTACCTGTTCCTAATATAAATCTATAAAATTGTTACTTTGTTGTGTCCTTGGATCATATATGTTTTCTGTGAATATTTTATTTTGATTGGGAAAAAAAGAGTTTTTGTATGTTTTCTAAGCTAAAGAAGCTAACTTTTCAATTTTACAATCCAAATTGGAGACTATAACTCGTACGAACGAAATTGACTAGGTTGTAGTTTTATACGACTGAACTTATGACCAAACCCAATTTAGTTTATTTTTACCGTTAACTCGTTATCAGCTCATGACAACTTAGCTAAATTAAAAATAATCTACCAATTTGACTCATTTACGGATCGGCTTATGTCTTGTTATGGATAAGTATTGATGTATATAAATGTGTATTATTGTAATACATGAACTTGAAATGGAACTTAGATCTTATTTAATGTCAAAATTGATAATTTTCATTAACTTGAGTAATTTATTTTACTAAATAAATAGGGTACAAATAATTAGTAAGTCAATTTGTTATTAATCTATTTAAATAATATTATAATTAATGCCGACGCTGGGAATTTTTTCTAATTGTCGTTTTGCTACTCTTTTTAAGATTTCGATTTATTCATTTCACTTTAAAGGGTGATTTTTAGGAAAAAGCCAACATAAATGCCGACGGGGTTTTGAAAGGTTGATTTTAACAATGGGTCAATTAGATAGAGCCGCCAGTTGGTAAAAGCTTAAATGGATGTACCAACTCATCCGGATTTTTAGATTTTCGCAATATGGACCAATATGTGACTCCGTAAAATTGGTCTCGAAACTGAGATTCATAGAGTTCGGGGGCTTGCTTAAGCGAGGGGAAGGCGTTAGGCACCTCTCGACTTCTGTGAAAACACGGTTACCGTATCTTGATGTTTTTCTAAGTGTGAAAAGTGTGTATGTGTGTGTGTGTGTGATTTTGAAGGAAATCGCTATCTAGTTTTGGATTGAACACGCGAGAAGTGCATTATTTTGAAAGCAACTCCGAACCTCTTTGAACCTATGCGTGAATGATTTGATTTGGGAAAAAGTTCATTTTAGCTTTGATTTGATAAAAGTTTTTTAGGGTGACGTTTCGGAAAAACGGTTTTCAAACCCTTCGCCAAATAGGAATTGAGATTTTTTGGTACTTTCAATTTTAACTTAAAGTGGTCTTACTAACCCGAGCGATTTGATTTTGATTTTAGTGTTAGGTTTGTATATAGCGCAAACATGCAATCAAATTACATAAATAGTGCGAAAGCGCGATAAAAACTAATTTTAAAATTTTCATACAAACTATCACCATAATCATCCATGTGCTCAATTATTAATTAAACGAAAGAGATAAAGTATGAGAATCATACCCTTGTAGAGCCATGCTTCCACAGGTACGAGTTCACCTCCAAATCCTTCGCGTTCTCCTTGAATTTCACCAATTAAATTCCTTCCTTTGATTAACGTTAGCCACCCAAGTGTTTGGCCTCTAGAGGTGATCCACCAAGGAATAATAGTTGTTCAAGAAGATGGGTGTTGGCAAAACCCTAGTTTCTATCTCTATAGAAATTACAAATATTCTCACTCTCTCTCCAATTCTTATGGAAGAGTGTGTAACTGTCTAACAGTCTAACTATCTAACCCTAAATCATGATAAGACTCATCTTGTTTATAGATATAGGGAACCCTCCTAAACTATTTAGGATTAGGGTTTTTATTTTAATTAAACTCTTTTAATTAATTGAACTCCTAATCCAATTAGGAATTCATGAGAGAGTACTCCTATTAATTAATTCCCAATCCCTATTAGGAATTAAATAATAGTAATAATAATAATAATAATAATAATAATAATAATAATAATAAGACTCCTCTTATTAATTTATATTTAATATTTCCAAAATATTAAATAATAAATATTAAGATATTTAATTTATTCTATCTCCATAGATTAAATTAAATACACTTAACTTATTAGTACGGTTATGCCATTTACTTCTTAAATAAATATTTTCCTTTTGCGGTGTAACCCTTTAGGTTCTCCATATTAAACCGGTTGTTAATAAATCAATTAGAACAATTCTAATTTTATTTAAATAAATAAATTAAACTATTTAATTCATTTAAATAAATAATATTTATTCTACAATAAGGGTAAGCCCCCTTAGCGATCAACGACTTTCCAGATAATATAGATTTCAACATTAATCACAAAAGGACCTTTCAGTGAATAGTTACCTTACAATTCAATCCTTCTACCATACAATATCCCAATTAAATATAAGACATGAAATTACTGTCAAGTCTTATTTTATTTAATTATATGTATTTCGATTCTTAAATGCACAACTCTGATTAATGCAAATTAGAAACTCTTTTCTAATTTTATTCTGCTTTGGCCAAAGACTTCTGAGTTGTCATTTATCGAATCATATATGACATTCACTCCTTTTATTAGAAGTGGTAGATTCTTTGTTGACCATTTACCTATCTCCATGTGCAACTTATTATACCCAATCATACCCTTTGATATACCCTAAGGGTCTTAAGGGACATGTCAAAGTATAACTCATCACACATAAGATACTATGATGATCTCAAGTCCAAGGATCACTTGTACTACTATCACTAGAGGAATTTCTATTGACAGACGAGTAAAACTCCATTAGGTATTCCTTAGCGAGCCACGTTTAGTGAACTTATTCTCTAATAAACACCTACATACTTGCTTTAGTGTCTCGACACAAATGATTATGAGATCAATCATCCTCTTCATAAGAGCAAGCAACGTATGTACTAATCTATCCGGATTCACTAATCCCCTTTTTAGTAATCCATCGATTAGGAACGATTTTAGTTTGTGAGCTATCTAGAATTTAGATCTCATTAGCATGATTACCATCATGATTCTAAAAACATTGTTCAAAACTATGGGTTTATCACATTTAATATAACAACACCATGTAGATAATGTAAAATGCCTTTAATAACCGAATAAGATTACAAAGTATATGCTACATCATATCAAATATGATTGGCTTGTGTGCATACTAGTTTCAATCTCCCACTTGCACTAAAGCCAATCGCCATGGTATCTAATACCCTTCTTCTCTAAGTGACGATCATCCCGCTGTTTGGATAAAGCTTCAGTAGATGGATATGCAATGTTGTTCTCAAGAGTCCACTATCTCTATAGTGACTTTTCCTCTTTCAATGATTCTACTAATCAAATGAAAGTGCCGCAACACTTGTTTGAATCCAAGATGAGACTTAGGAACTATTCCTAGTTCTGTAATGAACTTTTCATCCAAACAATCAAACTTGCAGCTTCATTTACAGCTATATACTTTGTCTTTATCACTAAACCAGCAACTCTTTGCTGTTTGGAACCTTTCCAATTCACTGCACCACCTTTCAAGGTAACGATTTACCTTAAAGTGGATTTGTTATCGTCTTGGTCAGTCTAAAAAACTTGAGTCTGTTTAGCCCTCTAGTTATAATTCAGACCTACCATGAATCATGATCACATCTTCAAGTACCGGTTAAGTACCTAAAGATGTTTATCACTGTCTTACATTGATCATCTCCAGAATATGACTGATCAACATCAATCCTTGTATATTTATTGCATACATGATAGTAACTCATGCGATCTCTCTTTCAATTGGGGACAATTTTAGAGAGATACACTCCATGGCTCATCATCATGAGACCTTTCTTGGAGTTTGCCATGCTAAACGCCTTTAGCATCAAATGAATATACGTTCCTTGGGTCAAGCCGAACATCCTTTTAAATCTATCTATATAGATTTATATTCTTAATTTATAGGATGCTCCTCCCAAGTCATTCATGGAGGAATATTTAGATAATTTTATCTTTACTGATTGTAGCATTGGTGTGTTATTCCTTATCAGTAGTATATCAATATATAATACTAAGAATGTCACAGTGCTCCCACTCACACTACGTTCATTCTCGTTTTTGATAAAATCAAACTCTTTTGATTGTCTCATCAAAACGAATATTCCATCTTTGAGAAGCTTGCTTCAATCCATCAATGGATCATTGTAGCTTAAAACATGATTTGCTTCAACCTTTGAAACAAATTCCTCTGGCTGTATCATACATACGTTCTCCTCAAGTCTTCATTGAGGAAGGACGTCTCCACATCCATTTTGTCAGATTTCGTAATAAGCTGCAATCACAAGCAAAATCCAAAAGGACTTGAGCGTTATCCGGTAATAAGGTTTTATCACAGTCAACTCCTTGACTTGAAAAACCTTTTAAACAGGTCTGGTCTTATAGGTCTCCACCTTGCCATTTTGCTCCAGTCTTTCTCTTAAAGACCCATATTCACACTCTAGGCACTATGCCCTTTTGTGGAGTAACCAAAGTCTATATTTGGTTCTCATACATGGAGTCCATTTCGGATTTCATGGCCATCTGCCATTTCTCTGAGTGTCTTCTACTCATAGCCTCATCGTATATAACTGGATCATCATCCTCTATGATGCGTACCTCATCATCATCCTCTATGTGAATCCATACCTCCCAGGTATCTTCGGTACTCTTCCAGATTTATGATTCGGTTGTGGTACAATAGGTCTATCTACAGGTTCCTCGGTTCGACTTAAAGTGCTTTATGGTTCTTGAACTCCTTCAAGATCTATTACCCTCCCACTAGCTCATTCAATGATAAACACTTTTATCTAAGAAGGCATCGTGTAGGATTATAGTAATAATTTCCTAAACTTTCTTTAGGATATCCCATAAGTCTGCACTTGTCAGATTTTGTCCCAAACTTATCTTTGAAACCTTTTCACATAAGCTGGACAACCACTTATCTTAACATACTTAAGAGTAGGAATCCTCCCTATCCATAACCTTTATGGAGTCTTAGGCTCAGATTTTTGAGATTACCTTATTTTGTAGATATGCAGCCGTTTCTAGGGTATAACCCCAGATGGATACTAGAATGTCGGTAAAAATTATTATGGATTGCACTATGTCCAACAAGGTACAATTTCTCCTTTTAGATACACCAATCAATTATTGCGTATCAGGAGGTGTCCATTATGAGAAAATACCATTTTGAGATGATCCAGAAACTCATTGCATAAGTATTCTTTCCTCGATCTGATCAAAGAATCTTAATACTTTGTCAATATGTTTCACTTCTAAATTCTTTGAACATTTCAAATGATTCAGACTTGTATTTTATCAAATACACACATTCAACTCTTTGAATGACCATCTCCTTTTCTTTTATTAGTTTATTCAATTTGCAAAATATTTTTCATGTAAGTCAAGTATACAAAGTCTATCAAGTAATATTCCAGTTTCAAACAAAATATTATCATTATAAATAGAACAACAATTGTTCTTTAAATATAATACCAGAACCTTCCTTGTCCAACAACGAAAGTTCTAATATTTCTAATGAGAACTGGAACATAATAACAACTTATTAACTTAATAGACTTACCCGTAGGCAATGCTAAACTATAAGTTCCTATGGTTAATACAGTAATCTTTGCTCCATTCCTACACATAAGATTACTTACTCTTTGTTTAGCTTTCTACTTCTGCTTAGTCTCTGCATTAGATTGCATACGTGAGAACTACAGCTGGTATCCAATACCCAAGTAGAACCTTGACTTACAGAAAGATTTATATTTTAATCATGAACAAACCTGTATTTGTAACCGAAGCTTTACTAAGCTTCTTCTGGTTAGCCTCTGTAAGATTTTCCTTACAGTTTTCTTTATAGTATCTAGGCTTATTGCAGTGAAAGCAAACTCCTTTGCTATCTGCATCAGTCTTGTTCTTATTGTCCTTTGTTTTTGCCTTTTCATTTACCTTCTTTGAATTGTTCTTCTTTTAAGAAGATCCTTTGGCCCTCTTCCGCTTCCTGGAAAAATCATCTACCAGTAAGACTTGGTTTTTCTTGGTTAAAAAGTGACTCTTTACAGTTTTCAACATGTTTAAGCAACTCAGGCAGGCTGACATATAGCTTGTTCATGTGGAAATTTACAACAATTTATGAAAAAGAGTCCGAAAGTGATTGCAAGATCAAATCTTGAATCAACTCTCCATCCATTAAAACCTAGTTGTCCCAATTGTTCAATCAAATTGATCATTTTAGGACATATGTCTGTACTGTAGTGCCATCGGTCATTCTAGATCGGAAAAGCTCCTTAGATATCTGATATCTAATAGTCCTACTTTCCACACCCTTCAACTGCTTGAAGGTGCAGGAGTATAGTAGGAACATCCATAGTTTCATGCTAACGCTGAAGCTCGTTACTCATGGATACGAGCATGATGCATTGAGCCAACTGTGCATCATGTTATTACTTTCTAAAAGTAGCAATCTCTTCCTCAGAGGCATTGTCTGCAACCATTGCAGGGATAGACATATTAAGGACATAAGATAGCTTTTCAGCCTTGAGAACTATTCTCAAATTCCTTAACTAGTCCGTGTTATTTGGTCCAGTTATTTAGCATCTAATATGCTCCGCAGTGAAAGTAAATTAGACATTTGTAAAATTCTATAAATGAAATAGACAACATTTTAACATACATTAATTACTTAATTAATTACCAAAATAAATTAGGTCTTTATTTTAAATTGGTATCTCTCACTTTTTCATCAAACTATATTACCCTCAATATATATAGTTCGGCAAATCTAATTAAAGGTTTTGCTAGTGAGAATAAGGATCCCATTTTAAATGTATATAGCCTTGTGTGGCACAACAAACGATATATAAATAAATAGGTAGACAACTATTGTCAATTACATCACTATGTAACTCCTTGTATTTTGCCTCTTAGATTATTTTGATCAAGTGTGACACATCCGAATCAAAATTATCCAAGTTAAGTCCAACCTAGCACTTCCATATATTCGAAAGAAAAACACTGTCGTTGTGTGACACAACAAAACAGCATCGTTCAGTCTATGTATAAGCATCAAATGTGATAAAGCAACATCTTAAATATTTAATACTTGCCTTGTGTGACACAACAAACTCATATTAAATATTTAATACTCTATCGCTTTACCATGCTAGAAGGCGACGTTCGATATTCCAAATATCTTTCAACGCTTAATACTTAATATAATTTCTTTGAGGGGTTTGTTATTATTTGTCTCATCTTGTTTAGCGCGCATGCATATATATATATATATATATATATATATATAAAATACGCGTCATATTATTTAACATGCGAAACATGTTGTATAATATATAATATATACATAGTAAGCATGCACATATAGAATACTATATTCTACCCGGATTGATTATAGACTTTTATTCTAGTTTGGTTCACTAGAGCCACCAAGTGAACCAAAAGGTCAAACCTAGGGTGCAAGAACAAAATTTAAAATAACTATTACATTTAAACCTGGGCTCCATTACAAACGGGACTTCAAGCGCTCCTTGCTCCTTTGTCTCCAATTCTTCAAGTAATTCTAGCTAAACCTATTACATAAACTATTTACAATAAATAAAAACCTTGATCAGCAGTCAAGGGGAGGTACATAGGAGGAAGATAGAATTTACATCAAGAAAAACTAAGACTAGGTACGCAGACCTCATTTATAAAAACTCATTCATTCAAGCATCCACTAAAATAAATCCAATCACACATTGGTCAGTAGTCCATAATCAATCCTTATTTATTATCATATATATCTCCATATGTATCAATAAATAACATTCATCTCATGAATAATAAAACCATTCCATATATGCATTGATATCATTTAATGGGCAATTAAAAGTTTACTAGAAATCCAATTTTGAAACAAAAATAAACTCCTTTATTTTAATCGAAATTTAAATCATAATAAACTTATTTATTTTATTTTATCCAATTTTGAATAAAAATAAACTCCTTTATTTTTAATCAAATTCCAAATCAAAATAAACTCTTTTATTTCAATTAACATGGAATCCAATTTCAAGTTCAAAACAAACTCTTTTATTTTAACTTAAAATTGTTGGAAAATAAAATATGTTGAATCCTATTCCTTATCAAAATAAACATCTTTATTTTTAAGGAAACACGGAATCCTATTCCATATGTGAATAAACTCCTTTATTCTAGGAAACATGGAATCCTATTCCAAATGTGAATAAACTCCTTTATTCTAGTTAACATAGAATCCAATTCCAAGGTTCAAAATAAAACTTTTAATTTTAATTATATTCCAATTTAAAATAAACCTTTTATCTTAATTGAAAATAAATAAAATCAAAATAAAATTTTTTCAAATTCTGCAGACCGGCGCGACCGCGCTCCAAAATGAACTAAGCGGCGCGGCCGCGCTGCACCCCCAGAAACAATTTCTGGGTTCAGGCGCGACTGAGCTCTAGAATGAACTGGAAGCGGCGCGGCCGCACCGCGTAACAGACTTCGAATTTTTTTTGTTGCCCAGAAAATCTATCCAATCGCATACCCATACATACATGGAATCATAATAATCGATAATTAACACAAGGTTAGGCTCTGATGCCACTGTTAGGTTTGTATATAGCGCAAACATACAATCAAATTACATAAATAGTGCGGAAGCGCGATAAAAACAGATTTTAAAATTTTCATACAAACCATCACCATGATCATCCATGTGCTCAATTATTAATTAAACGAAAGAGATAAAGTATGAGAATCATACCCTTGTAGAGCCATGCTTCCACAGGTACGAGTTCACCTCCAAATCCTTCGCGTTCTCCTTGAATTT
This sequence comes from Aralia elata, assembly GCA_034770075.1. Lineage (NCBI taxonomy): Eukaryota > Viridiplantae > Streptophyta > Magnoliopsida > Apiales > Araliaceae > Aralia > Aralia elata. The sequence continues at coordinate 2,986,691 of CM068387.1, forward strand.
CACCGATTAAATTCCTTCCTTTGATCAACGTTAGCCACCCAAGTGTTTGGCCTCTAGAGGTGATCCACCAAGGAATAATAGTTGTTCAAGAAGATGGGTGTTGGCAAAACCCTAGTTTCTATCTCTATAGAAATTACAAGTATTTTCACTCTCTCTCCAATTCTCTCCAGTCTAACTGTCTAACCCTAAATCATGATAAAACTCCTCTTATTTATAGATATAGGGAACCCTCCTAAACTATTTAGGATTAGGGTTTTTATTTTAATTAAACTCTTTTAATTAATTGAACTCCTAATCCAATTAGGAATTCATGAGAGAGTACTTCTATTAATTAATTCTCAATCCCTATTAGGAATTAAATAATAGTAATAATAATAATAAGACTCCTCTTATTAATTTATATTTAATATTTTCAAAATATTAAATAATAAATATTAAGATATTTAATTTATTCTATCTCCATAGATTAAATTAAATACACTTAACTTATTATTACGATTATGTCATTTACTTCTTAAATAAATATTTTTCTTTTGCGGTGTGATCCTTTAGGTTCTCCATATTAAACCGGTTGTGAATAAATCAATTAGAACAATTCTAATTTTATTTAAATAAATAAATTAAACTATTTAATTCATTTAAATAAATAATATTTATTCTACAATAAGGGTAAGCCCCCTTAGCGATCAACGACTTTCCAGATAATATAGATTTCAACATTAATCACAAAAGGACCTTTCAGTGAATAGTTATCGTACAATTCAATCCTTCCATACAATGTCCCAATTAAATATAAGACATGGAATTACTGTCAAGTCTTATTTTATTTAATTATATGTATTTCGATTCTTAAATGCACAACTCTGATTAATGCAAATTAGAAAACTCTTTTCTAATTTTCATTCTGCTTTGGCCAAAGACTTCTGAGTTGTCATTTATCGAATCACATAGGACATTCACTCCTTTTACTAGAAGTGGTAGATTCTTTGTTGACCATTCACCTATCTCCATGTGCAACTTATTATACCCAATCATACCCTTTGATATACTCTAAGGGTCTTAAGAGACATGTCAAAGTTTAACTCATCACACACAAGATACTATGATGATCTCAAGTCCAAGGATCACTTATACTACTATCACTAGAGGAATTCCTATTGACAGACGAGTAAAACTCCATTAGGTATTTCTTAGCGAGCCACGTTCAGTGAATTTTTTCTCTAATAAGCACCTACATACTTGCTTTAGTGTCTCTACATAAATGATTATGAGATCAATCATCCTCTTCATAAGAGCAAACAACGTATGTACTAATTTATCTAGATTCACTAATCCCCTTTTTAGTAATCCATCGATTAGGAACGATTTTAGTTTGTGAGCTATTTAGAATTTAGATCTCATTAGCATGATCACCATCATGATTCTAAAAACATTGCTCAAAACTATGGGTTTATCACATTTAATATAACAGCACCATGTAGATAATGTAAAATGCCTTTAATAACCGAATAAGATTACAAAGTATATGCTACATCATATCAAATATGATTGGCTTGTGTGCATACTACTTTCATTTAGAAGATCTTTGTCGTTTTGTTTAGAAATCGTTTTTTGGTGATAAACGGGAAATTAAACATCAAAATAGGGTTGGGGCGATCCGTGTGGCATGAAAGCCATCTCAATAGCCCCAAACACCTGCAATCACAATTTTTCACTATTACGGGGCCTTAAATCTAGTTTTCATGGGATGGAACCCTCGATACCGTTTTAAAGGCCCAAATTTATATTTACAATGATCGGATAATAACTTTACAATCGAAATAATGTCCATCGTGGGAATCATGCCAAGATCCATTTCAAGGATCCCGACTCCAAGATTCCTAGGCTCACATCGTGATAAACAATACATTAAAATAATAAAACAAATGATAAAAGGAGATCTAGAAAAGGACTCCCGTAAACCCTATCCCGTAGATCACACAATCGAAGCCAACATCATGAGGGACTATATGTATTGATGGGATCCATTGACGAGACTTAAAATCGTGGAAATAAATTCGTAGATTTAAGATTCCCTGGATCTAAACAATGACACAATCGGGATTTAAATCGAGAAATATATCCCAAACTGGCTATCAGGTGATTCAATTGTTAGAATCCCTTGACGACGGGTAGGTGGGACCCCCTCACCACTAGATATGGATCTAGGATTGTACGGGGTAAACCAAAATTAACTTAAAACATTGAAAACGACTAGATCTAACCTAGATCCGAGCCAATCTAACATAAAGGCTCAAACTTTGAAGCTTTAAGAACCGGTTAAGGGCTAGATCTAACTAGATCTAGGGTAGATCTAATGGAAAGATTTGATCTTTAACTATATACGAGCAAAATAATCAGTAAAATGGATAGATCTATAGATAAACAAACCAATATGTAAAAAGATTGAAACTTTAAATCAATCTAAGCACAATAATATATATAATAGGCAAGATCAATACTAGATCTAATAGATGTATATCGAATCTATATAAAAATCGAATCTTTCACCAAAATAAATGATATATATAATAGATCTACATTGGATCTTGATACAAATTTCTGATCAGGCTCACATCAAACCTTAATAAACTCAACTCAAGTCCCAGGAATTTAATCAAGCGATTTTTAAATATTTGGGCTGAAGTTTATTCAAAGATGCTTAAAATGGAGTTCAATTCAAGGCCAATTTTAATCAATTCATGTGGTAATTTACATTCTAGCAAATTCGCATACGGGCAACGGACATTCCAATTCTAACATTTTACATATAAAAGACTTAACATATTAGCTTTCCTATATCATGTGGGCCACGCGGTTTCCAAGTAGACAACTAACTGATTTTGTTCTCCACGGATTAATGGTGTTCCTAACAATTAATGGGTTTCTAATTCTAAATGGAAGAAGGTTTTAGATTTTCTAATTCAAATTTTTGGACTGCGAATTTCCTTAATTATTAGGCTATTTTCAGCATGTTTTAGATTCCTAATGTAATTAGAATGTTCGATAAGTAGGATTTAATTTCCTTATTGTTTATTAGTTAGGATTTCTATTTCCAATCAAACTAGTTGATTCTATTTAGGATTTGGGTTCATGTTATTAGTATAAATAGACATGAGCACTGTATTCATTCATTCATTCAATCAATAATATTCAGATTATCATATTCTTGTGAGAGTATTCTCTACTTTTGGTTCTTTGAGGAATTCCTAGGTTATTTTCTAGTTTTTCTTTGAGATTCAACTTTGAGTTATCATACAACAATACATAGTTGTGTGTGGAGTCTTCTACCGCACTAATCGTCGATTGTACCGAGATTACCGTTTACATATAAGCGAGGGGTCAAGGTGTCGTTGGTGTCCATTCAACGCAGATTTCCAAGGCGAGCAATTGTACCAAGATTACCGTCTACATATAGGCGAGGGGTTAAGGTGTTGCAAGCTATCCACCGTTCAACTTTGCTAGAAACGATCCGGGCGATGACCACCTCACGCAAGCGTGCCGTGGAGTCTATCAGATCTATATTGAATCAACACAAAGATCGAATCTTTTACTACAAAAACAAGAATCAATGCTAGATCTATGCTAGATCCACTAGATTTACATTAAATATACATAAAGATTGAGTCTTTCACCTTGGGAATGGTGAAATCCTCCTTCTTGAGCTTAAATCTAGATGGCTTGTATCTAATTTGATGAGATTTGATGAGAATAGCTAGATCTAGATGGGTATTAGAGAGATTTTTAGGTGTTTCTCTCACTAAGCTACACATTTTCTCTCTAAATAAGCTAGCTCTTCAAAAATGAGTTGATTTCGGCTATTTATATGTCTCCTTAGGTAGCCCCAGGTACACATGCGGCTGTCTAAGGGTGGGCCCCACTTGCTCGGGTTTTGTGCCGCAAGTCTGTTTTTCATGTTGTGCACTAGAACATCTGTAACTTTCAATTCGGGAAGAGTTAAGAGACGTGCCATACTATTCCGGAAAGCTCTTTTGATAGCTTCGTTATGATATATTATTTGCTCCATTCTGAGTCCGAGAAGGTAGGAAAAAAGGAAAAAATCATCCCTTGGTAGATGTCGGCTAGTCGTTCGCTTTTGCTTTGCACTGAAACAATCATAACTTTCGATCCGGGGATAGTTGGTGAAGACTATCGCCATACTATTCCCGGAAAGCTCTTTTTCGAGAGCTACGCAATGACATAAAGGGAATTGGCCAATATTCTGGATCTGAAAAAGATTTAGAGCAAAATGCAGAAATAGATCTTCTTATCGATGTCAGTTAGTCGACATCCGTCCCATGCCTCTACAATAACTAGTTAACTTCCGTAGTACGGTTGTGATAAACTCCTCGTACTTTGGTCCGAGTCCAGAAATCCTCCCTGTTCGGACGTCTCATCCTGTTGGGCTGAAATGAACTCTTTTGGTCCCTCCTGCCAGGGTTAGAAGATATATTTTCGGGTGTTTACAATTAAAAATTTTAGAACAAAAAAATTTATTTAATATCATAATCTATTATTTATAATTGTATATAGAAAAGTATGAATTTTTGCCTAATTATTTAAAACTAAAATTTTAATTATTAAGTCAACTAATAATTAGTAATTCAAAACTAATTTTTCACATATGTGCAACTTATTTTGGCCATTAACTGATTACATATATGTATATTTTGGATAAAAATATTTGAATACAAATATTATCAAATTTGACTACACACGTTACCATAATTGAGAAAACGATTACATGACTTGACAAATAAATTACATGTTTAAAAAGTAATATTACCCGTTTGGTGTGTTGTTTGGTTTTTTTTTTTTTTTTTGTTTTTTTTTTTTTTTTAATTTTTTTTTTTTTTTTATTTTTTAAATTTTTTTCATGTGTGTGTGTGGGTTTAATTTTTTTTTTTAAATGTTTTTTATTGACATAGGAAGTTTTACTCGAAAATGGACCATAAGCGTTACTTATTTTAACATACTGATTACACATACGTATACTTAAGATAAAAAAATTGATACAAATATTACGTAATTTTGACATATGTGTTGCCATAATTGAGAAAAAAATTACATGATTTGACAAATAGATTACATGTTTAAAAAGTAATATTACTCTGACATGAAGTTTATTGGAAATGACATAAACGTTACTTATTTTGACATACTGATTAATACATACGTATACTTGGATAAAAAATTGATGACATATATTACTTAAATTGACATACTGTGTTTTACTATAATTATGGGAAAAGATTACATGATTTGACAAATAGATTACATGTTTAAAAACAAATATTAACAACTTATATGACACGAAGTTTACTAAAAATGACATAAACGTTTAGTTATTTTGACATACTGATTACACATACGTATAGCTTTAGCATAAAAAAAATTAATAGCAAATATTAACGTAATTTGACATATTTGTTACCATAATTAAGGTAAAGATTATATTATTTATGACAAATAGATTACATGTTTTAAAAAATAATATTACTCTTACTGACATGAAATTTTATTGAAAAATGATATAAACGTTACTTATTTTGACATACTGATTTCACAACATATATATATCTTTGGTGTAGACACCCACAATTTTGCACTAGTTTCTCTATCCTTGGCCAAGAGGGCAAAACCGTCATTTATACTCGAACGCCAAGCATATCCAGAGATAAAGAATCGCAACCAACAGCCAGTTATCTAAGCAACAATTCGCAAGTGGGGAAAGAGCATATAAAGCTATCACAACAATTCCCCCATAACAACAGCACTATTCAAGGCAAGACGGTTTGACTAGCCGGCGTATTCAGAGGAAGAGATACTTTATTATGCTTTTTTTGCTCTATCCTTCCTGGACTTAGAATTTTAGTCAAACTCGATGTTCATCCGCTAGTAGAAGTTGAGAAACAAGTAATATGAAGCCTCCCACAAAGGCCGCCGCCAAAACAATACGGACCTACGCAAAAGCAAAGACGAATGACTAACCTAACCGGCGACATATGCTAAGGGATGGTTTTTTAATACCCTTTTCTCTGTCTTCCCAAATTCAAAATTGAGCTAAATTATATATCACATATGCGCGAAGACTGTCGAAAGAGCTTTTCTGAATGGTAATACGCACGTCCTACCTAACTCCTCCCGAATTAAAAAGTTATGGATGTTTCAATGCGCGTAAGCATGAAAAATCGATGTTGCGACATGAGGGGGGGGACCCACTCACTGAAAAACCCGAGCAAGTGGGGCCACCCTAGGCCAGCCTCAAGTGTACCTGCACCAACAGTAACAGGTGTACCTGTGGCTTCCCTAGCTCCATATATGTAGGGCGAATTTTATCAGCATTATTAGGGAGGAGAAGCGTTTAGTAGATAGAGAAATAGTGTACGTCTATGTGAGAGAAATTAACAAAAAAACCTCTCGAATTCCTTCCTACCTAGATCTAGCTTATTTTCATCAAATCTCTTCCTAATTTAGATCCAAAACCCTCAAGATCCAAGCTCAAGAGGAGGATTTTCACCATTCCCAAGGTGAAAGATTCAATCTTTATGTATATGTTAATGTAGATCTAATGGATTCTAGCATAGGATCTAGCAATATATCCATTTTTGTTGGTGAAAGAATCTAATTTTTATATAGATTCAATGTAGAATCTAATGTAGATCTAGTATCTATTCTCATTTATTTTGGCTGAAGATTCGATTTTTTATATAGATTGGATTATAGAATCTATTAGATCTAGTATATATATCTTGTTCATTTTATAACGTTTTTGTGCTTGGTTTATGGTTTGTTTTTTCGATTAATATTGTGGTTTGAGGCTCTACATCCTGCATCCTAGATCTATATCTAGGGTTGTGGGGATCCCCTTTATGGTATTTCATGGACTGGTTATTAAAGAGGATATCCCTACGGCTAAAATCTCCTTATAATCATCCGATAATATTCCTTAAGGTCCAATTTATCGCTTTCCGAGTCAGTATTCGACCTATATTAACTCCGATTATTTTGCTTGTAGCTTTGTTAAAAGTTCAATATATTTTTCTCAGAATTCAGAATTATATCTTAGCTTGTGATCCGGCTTATTATTTGGTTTTCAAAAGTTCACAGTTATTAACCTTTTTGCTAGATTCGATACAGATCTAGTGTGGAATCTACGTATTTTCATTGTTTTTATAAATTGATTTTTGGTTTAACCCGCCCACCGAAAAATCCTAGATTCATATCTAGTTGGTAAGGGGGTCCCCCACCTATTAACCGTACAAGGGAATTTACTAACAATTTGGAAATCACACTGAATAGCCAGTTTGGGATTATATTTTCGGTTAAATTCTTAGTTACGTTATTGTTAAAAAAACAAAAAACATAAAAAAGATCTATTAGATCTTAAAATTCCTAACGGAATATTCATATCCTAGATCTCTTAATCTTTTTGCTAAGATCTCTTTCGAAAACATGATAAGGCCCCGCGCGATGTTTGGCTTCGGTGGTTCGTAGTGACAAACCTCCAAAAATCTGGGTACTTTCAAATCCCTACAGATTTGATGTTCATTATCCAACCCACAAAAACAACATCTACACTACCCATAATAAAAGGATAAATACATAAAAACCCATCATCAAATATCTATCTTTTCCATTAAAGGGTTACATCACAATAAAATACTTCAGGGTCAATCTAACCTTAGGTACAATGATAAGCGGCAATTAAAATAACACAACATCAAATAAGACTTATTACACCAAAACTTTGATAAAATAAAAGATAAATAATTCTTCAATTAAAATCTTCATCCTTGGCCCTTAGCCCTTCGCTCGTGGAACGGACTCAATCGAACATCTCATTCTTTAGTTTTAATCTTTTATGCAAGGGTGAGCACAACAATTGACCACACACAAGTAACAATAAACAATAACAATGTAGAAATAATTAAATGAATAAGATTCAATTGAGAAATATAATAATCTTATTCCAAAATTTAAATCAACAATACTTAGAAATCTCACGGGCATTTAGAATTTCAAGATTAGTTGGTAAGATCAACAGTACAATTGAGGGTTCGCAAGGACCACGAAACTATGTCCTAGGTTAACAAGTATATCTCTAACGTAACCTATAACAATCCTTGTTAGACTAAAGGGCCTTTCAACTCGTACTCCGGGTGAATCAGCCCTTCGTACAATTGTATTGTGCCACAAACATTTTAATGGCTACTCTTAAGCGTAATATAATCCCCCATAACAGGGTTGATTCATCTCAGCATAGACATTAAAATTCAGCACCCAAAGGAAGTAGTTGGTTATTGGGATTAGCATTCAAGAAATTTTCCAAGTCTTTTGAACCCTCATCAACAATGGACTACGGCAGAATCAATAAGGCTTCCGCTAGTAACTAAAGAGTTTGATTTCAACAATCATATTAAACCACTAGTATTCAATGTCCAAGTGCAATAATCAATGAAATAAAAACGGATACGCAAAGGGACTTAAGTAAAATGAATGCAATGGACACTATTATAAAACCTTGCTTTAATAAACAATAAAGGCAAGGTTTCGAAGCTTGCTCAATGTAAGAGTAAAGTTTAAGGCGTCTTTGCATTCAGTATAAAAAGGTAAATAAAAATAGGAATGCTTTGCACAATATAAAAGGTAAAGTTAAGAAACTTGCTTAGATCGTTTGCTACAATTAAATGATATCTATTTGCTCCTTTAAGTGACCTAAACCATTTCAAGTCACATTGAACAAATAATATTCATAGTTTAAAACTAACTACTATTTTTCTATATAAAACATTGATCACCACATAACTTAAACCCACACTTTTAAACTCCTTGTTTGAGACCACAACATACTTATCATGTTGCTTCTTAAATGTAAACAATAATTTATTTTAGAATCTGGAAAAATTTTAATTTTCCTGGGATTTTGACCCACCCCGACCCAACCCGGCGCTACGCGGCTCTCGTATTTGGGCCTTCGTGCAGGCGCTGGCCCTGACCCGGACTGCCAGTATGCAATCGCTGGAACCCTGCCCCGGCATAGCGGCGCTGAAATTACTGTATGCACACGGCGCTGCCGGAGCGCGTCTTGTGATGCCTGCCCCGCGGCGCTGCGATCGCCGCGATGCAGGAACTGCTACTCTGTTTCGTGAATCAGACGTTTTTTTCCCCAGACTAAATTCTCTCCACATTTTTCTTCACCTAATTTCAATAAATTAAATAATACCCCCAGTCACCATACATATTGTAAAAACCAAGAACCTAAACATATTTCTAAACAATTCTACTGACAACACAATTCACATAATCAACCAAATTAAAAAGAACAAAAATCACTGTTTATACTTAATATTCCATAATTTGACATAATTTCACAAGAAATTTCCTCACCCCAACTCCATTTTTTAAAAAGTAACCATTTTGATCATTCTTTTCGCAAAAGTTTTTTCGTTTTTTCAGAGTATAATCAACAACTTACTCATCAATTTACATGATAATGCATGAATTCACCATCTATTTTTGCCTTTGAAACATACCAAAATACTTACAGTTTTAAAACAAAGTCTAATTCTTTTCCTTTAAACCCAAAATACACAGAATTTGAACCTACTCAAACAACATCCTACAGAAGATACATAACAGATTACTTGATCACCCAGAAACAATACATAATCAAGCTTTTCCAACCAATTTATTCGACTTATTCAACCAAAACAATTTTATCATGAAATCCAATACACATATATTTGAGAAAACTAGAAGGAAAAAGTTTTAGTATTGGACCTTTACCTTTTGAATCAATCTAGGGAAGTGATGAACAAGGTTTCCGTCCCCCTTTGATTTTCCCAAAGCTCTCACCTAGCTCTTCTTCCCAAATTTTCACATAATGTTTTTCTTCCTCTCCTCAATTCTCTCTTTCCTCCGCTCTTACTGGCTTACAAAGCTTTACAAAACTAACTGAATAAAAATTTACGTAACTTTAATTTGGAGGTTTCCATCAGATTAAATTAACCAAGAGTCATAAGGCCATGTTATGGCTAGTCTCTATAAAACTTATTTTAGCTTATTTTTTAATAAATTCTCCTATCATAATACGTTCTTATGTTACTCCAGTTTTGAATTTTAAATTAAACTTAGTTATTAATAAATCCAATTAAACTTATAACTAATAAAAATTACAATATTTTATTTAGTCAACCATAAATATTAAATTTTCTTTAATAACATCATTTTTATTTAATAGAATCATTATACCTCTAATATGAATTATTTAATTAAATTTATAATAATTAAAAAAATACAAAACACCAATTATCGACACTTTTACTTAATATTATTAGAACACCAATAAATTATACCAACAATTAATTTTCATCAAATATTTATTTAATTAAATAAACATCTCAATTAAAATATTTATTTAATTCCAATAAATATTTTAATATTTACGAAAATCGCATTTCGTTACATAATTCCCACTCCCTTAAAATGATTCTGTCCCTCCATAACTCACAATGCAATTAAACCACATCGTTTCCATTCTTTTTGTCCCCCCTTCCTTAAAAAGATTCAGTCCCCAGAATTCGCTATACCAAGGATTAAGCAATATAACACTCAGGATAAAATGTTGAATCATCTTGACTTCAAGTTCCCAACGTAGCAATCTTTCAGCGTTATGGTTCCACTCCATATTACCTTTTAACAGAAGGTATGACTTTTATTTCCTAAGGAACATTGCTCTTTCCTGTCAACGATCCGGACATAGAATTTGTCCTTCATAAGACAAATCTATTCTCAACGTGTAAGATGGTTCATACTCCCTATAACATGTTTTGTAATCCAGGTTTGTAATGGTCCATAGTAACTGAAACCATGGAAACATTGTGAATGTGCTCAAATTCTGGAGGTAAAGCTACCTCAATAAGCTACCTCTCCTTTCCTTATTTTTCAGTACCTCTCAAAATGTCCAATGAACCCTCGGACCTCAACTTTTCCCTTTTAACCAAATCTTATCTTCCCCTTCCAGGAGATACTTTCAAGAAAACGAGAACTTCTGACGTCAAATTCTCGTTGCTATTCCGCCACCGCCCGGTGTTGATCGGCAAACTTCCTTTTTGTCTTTCTTGAGCAGCTAGCAATCTGCGCTCTTATCACCTTAATGATCTCCGCTGTCTGATTGAACCAATTCAGGACCTAACAGTTGGCATTCTCCAACTTCATAGTCATCCCACACATAGTTGAGTTCTTGGCAACGTACTTCCCATACAACCCAAACGCTTCGTAAATGCGGCATGCCAATACTTTGCGTGAATAGCTATTATAAAAAGCAAACTCCATCCAGAGGTAAATGGTCATCCCCAACTTCCTTTAAAATCCATGACACAAGCTCTCAACATATCTATCCTAGTGTCTGGATCGTCACTTCTCCACTCAGGCCATCAGTTTGAGGATGAATAACGCCATTGCTCATGATCTCATAATTGTTCTCCCAAGAATTCTTGCAAACTCTTCCCCAAAATTGTTAGACGTAAAGTGCAGCATCTCGGTCTGACACAATTGAACACAGGAACTCTCGCCCCTGTTTTGAAACAATCTTTTGACCTGATAAATTTCTTCCAATTAATCTCAAATTAAAATCTGATCTTGATCGGTAAGAAATGAACTGATTTTGTCAGATCGATCAACTATAACCCCGATCAACGTTATAACCCTTTTTGAGTGGGGTGGAGAGACCTACCACGAAATCCATTGGTAATATTCTCCCACTTCTACTCAGGTATCCCTTCCACACGGGTTTTTGCGGCAAACCACTGGGCCTTATGATTCCCTCTTTGCTTTGACTTTTTGACATGTTTAAACACTTTGCAACGGTAGTAGTTTGAAAGGGGTGAAGGATGAGGTTAGGGGGGGGGGGGGGGGGGGGGGGGGGGTTTTGTTATGTGGTGTGGGGGTTGTGTTTGTTTGAGTGTCTTGCTTGTTTGTGTTTTGTGTTGTGTTGTGGTGGGGTATAATTAAAAAAAAAAAAATAAACAAAAACAATACATCAAGTAATAATCGGTCACCAAAATAAATGGGGGGGTGGGTGAGGGGGATGAAGATATTGATAACATGTGATGTGCTTCCTGGGTGAATTGAGTACCTCGAGCTATGCGCTTCATTTCAATATTTCCTCTTTGACGTTTTGTATTGACGGACACCCATAGTTCAGCCTTCAAACCTCAACAATCCCATCGGTATTAATCTTGAATATGACAGCCTCCCCTTCAGACAAACCCTTTTCCTTATTCCTTTCACACTCTTCATACCTGGAGTTTTTTTGGCTTCCTTTACTTTGTCCAAAAAGGTTGGACGGGTCCTCCATCAGAAACAATTTTCCTCCGTACTGTTATCCTTGTGGATATTTTACCTCCAACTCCAACTTCCGGCCAATTCTGATATGAGCTTCTCCTGAGCAGGGGGCGGTTAGCAATGATAAGCTTCTCCTGACCCTTCCTGCTTAAGGCGTCAGCAACCACAGTTGCTTTCCCCGGATGAATAAAGAATGCTCACAGTCATAATCTTTTGATTAGTTCCAACCATTTGCCATCTGACGCATATTTAAATCTTTCTATGTGAAAAATATATTTCCAGACTTTTTATGGTTTGTGAAATATTTTACAGTTCTCACCATAAGAGATAATGCCTTCAAATCTTAAGGCAAACACTACCATGGGCTAATTCCAAATCATGAGTTAGATACCCAGTTCTCGAAATCCTTTTTAACTTTCCGGCGATGCATACACATGACCTTTTAAGCCCGATCTGCAAAAGCACCACACGTCCCAGTTCCCTTGTGCAAAACGTCAGCTATATACCACAAAATTCCCTGTAATGTCTAGCAAAGATAACTCATGTGTGGTTGGCATTCTTAACCTATTCTTCAATTCTTGGAAGCTTCCTTCGTATTTCTTTCGTCGCCCCAAAAAAAAAAAAAAAAAGAAAACCAATTATAATTGCCTTCTCCTTGTCAAGTTAGTCAGGTCCGGAGTGGCTATCTTTAGAGAAATCCTGAATAAATCGACTATAATAATCCTGCCAACCCTTAAGAAACTCCTCACTTTTGACAGTAATTTATTTTAGACTGATCTCCCCAATATTTATCACAGCTTCCTATGTGACGCCCCCCAAATAGGTCCACACAACCCATTTTTGAGTCAGCCAATCAACTTCTCTCTATCTACAAAAAATACAAATAAAAATACGAATTTTTTTTTATCCCAATTTTTTAACCAAACCCCCCCCAAACTAATATTTGTCCGTGCAAAATACACAAACGAACAACAAAAACAAATACATCTTACATTCTCAATACAAAATTTATTTTCCACAACTAATAGATAATGTATTGAGATACTCCTATTGTCTCGGACCATCACCTCCATTCCCAGGCTAAGTTCCCCTCTACACTCTATTTTCCTGAAGGAGAACAAATGGAAAATTGGTGAGCTCACATAGCCCAGTAGGAAATATCATGACTAAAGATAAAGAAGAATAAAATTATCTTTAGCCTTTCAAAACCGAAATAAATCAGAAGATTTAAAGATATTATTCAATATCAACAACTGCAGCGGAACGGACAATCCATTAGAATGAGTCAAGTAGATTATAATATCTACCATCTTCTATAAGTTTAAGAAGATCACCACCAATATTAATATCCCTGTAATACACCAATCAATTAATTCATGTTCAACAGCCTCTCTTTGTACTAACAAGGCCAAAGATCTTTATTACTAACACCAATCAACAATTTCAACAACTGCCTCCTCTTTTGCACTACTGCCAACGATATTATATTTGTAACCGCCCAATCAACAGTTTCAACAGCCGCGTCTCTTTGCATCTACGAGCCAAAGATATTTATTTGTAACACCACCGGTCATGATCAACGCTAAACGCGCAGTTCAGCTTTGCACTACAGGCCCAAGATATTTTCACCAGAACCCTTTATTCTGTAACAGCCCAAAGGTCCATGATTATACCAAATACACAGTTTCGGTCAAAATCATGTCACAAAACACCAAGTTCATCTTTTGCACTACGGGCCAAAGAGAACTAATCAACCACAATTTAAGTATGAGGGAAAATTTATTTAAAAAATATGGGGGACCAAAAATGATATAAACATAGACATAACAGTGAGATAAAGGATAAGAAAATATTTATAATTTTAATCAGTGTCGAGAGATTGACCCAAATTGCCACAGACGATGACCAAATTGTGGAGGTCAAATTCAAGAATGATATTCAAGAAATAAGTTCATAAGAATGCAACTATAAGATGTATAAAACGAAAATAGAAAGATACAGGTGAAAAGAAATATAGATGAAGCATAAACTATTAAGCTACTAAATTTTCAGGGATTTTCACACCATTATAAAAATACAGGTTTTTGGAAAGCAAAACAAAGGATTTTCTTATCATAAATGGAGAAATGTGAAAAGAAAAAGATAACCCGTAAAGAGTACCAAAGAAAGTGATACGTTATAAGCGAGTATAACAGAATAATATGAACCTGCAAATGAAATTTTCACCGTCAAGCGGCACACCCGCAGTTCAGATAGATTTAATTATTCACAAAAAGATTAATAAGTAATGAATACAGCAGGGGTTGTTTCACGCAGGCATGTGTCAATCCGCACGGAACCAGGTTTTAACCCACAGATTAATAAGGAACAAATGCAAAGGGCTATTCAACCAGGGTACTGACACTGAACCTACCCCAACCGTACAATACAGGTTTATTATTCCCACATAGTCAATAAGGAATGCATCATACAGAAGGGTATTCACTCAGGCATGCGTCATACAACCGCAAACGGACAGGTTATCCATCCCCACAAATTAATATCATAATGAATAAACAACCTTTATTGGAGTATACAAATAATCACTTTACCGAACTATTAAAGCAAATGATATTATATATGAGTAATGAAATAAAATTATATTCCCTACCTTCGTTAATAAAATACAGGATGTTGGCTTACTATGAAAAGTTTACTACCTTCGGATAATTACTATATTCTCACAAATACTCACAATTAGCCTAGCACACTGAAAGAAGTAACATTGAGAAATTTAAGAGAGAGAAATGAAGTATAAGCAAGTAAGGAAGTTATGAATTTTTTTGTCATTATATACTAAACCCCCTATTTATAGTAAAAAATTGTAATCCAATATCTAACTAACACAATAATTATCACACTCTTATTATATATCATATCATAATAACCAATTTTTTTTTGCTTCAATATATATCATCCTTCCATTTTTTTCTTTAATCTATAACAATCCATGCCATCTTTTTTACTTTAAACTATAACATCCATGGCCCATTTTTTCTTTAATCTATATCATTCCATGACCATTTTATTCAAAAAGATAAATCCCATTAATCAAAAGATAACCTTCCATTATCAAAAAGATAAAACCATTATACAAAATAACTCTATTATCACAAAAAGTCCCCTTTTTCTTCTGTAATTATTGAGTTAAATAGTATTAATATCACAAATAGTATTATATACTACTCGCAATACTGACACCTAGATTATTCCACAGGAAAGAGGGGGGCATTTCCCATAAAAAATGGCGCACAATTAAATAACCCCTTTCCTTGACAGAATTTCCTAGACATTGTCAATAATGCTTAAAATATCCTATCAAATAATATGAGATACAGTGTCGATGACAAATAATATAAAATATTATGCAATAACTACTAGTAACAATTATATGAATCAAGGGATACTGTGCAAATTTGCTACTTTAATCAATTAATGGAATCCAATAATTTAAAATACTGTGCAACACTACACCGTGTGCATGTGAAATATCGCCGTACAACTGTGGAATAACGCGTTTTTAAACTTGTTCTTTTTAGTTATCGGGTATTTCAACAGTTTTAACGGTTTACAAGTTTTGTCGCCAATCTTCTATCACTTCCCAGTTCTATACAATCCGACCAGAAGGAATATTCCCCGATATACGAGTTTTGAACTTTTTGTATTAATGAATAGTAAAATATTCGTATGAATAAGTACTTTCGTATTTATAACCGTATAATTTTCGTGATCCAGCTTATATACAACGTTATGAACGTAAATTTCGAAGATTCGAAGACAATGTAAAAGCGTTTTAGCCGTGGAATAGGTACCACCTGTGAATAGTGGATCGCGAGAAATAGTAATTTTAGCGTTATTATTAGAATAAACTCAATTGTCATAATATCACTAGTAAGTTTTTATCATTATACGATTTAACTCTTTTCTATTTAAAATAATTAATAAGAAGAAAATATAAATTCTATTTATTAAAATTATTCAGGGGTCCATACATACTAACCTTATGCTACGGATCTACCGAAATTCCAACCTTTATACAATCATGTGCCCAAGAAATTGCACGCGCATCCAACTAGAATTCACAATTTTGAAAACTATGCATATAATTATTCTCGCCTATGTAATGAATCCAAAGCTCAGTCTCAAATGCACCGTGTGCTCTTTTCCCTTGGTTTTGGAATACACCAAAATATCATCAATAAAGAACCACTACGAACTTATCCCCAAAAACCGAGTTTTAAAAAAACAAAACCCTATACATTATAGTCCATATTCGCTGTAGGGGTTTTCGTTAAACCAAATGACATTACCCAGAAAACTCATAAGGACCATGAGACCGATTTCTGAACGCTATCTTCGATACATCCTCCTTATCTCACTTTTAACTGATGGTACCCACTTCTCAAATCATATTTTTGAAAAAATACCCTAGCTCCTTTCAATTGAATCAAAAAATTCATCAATCCTTCGCAACCGGGTATTTATTTTTGATGGTAACCTTATTTAACTCCCTGTAATCAACAGCAAAGGTTGCATCGATCAGTCTTTCTTCGTTAACAAAAAACAACACAGCGCCTCTCTCTCCCCCCACGGTGATAAAGCTCGGACTGAATATACTGCTTATCTAATAACGTCTGGCAGTTGAACCCATCAACTTCTACCATCTCTACTGGAGCCATAGCGGTAGCGGGCTTTCGATATAGGGGTCAATACCTGGTTATTCTCAAAATCGATCACAAAATTTAAATTTCTCGATCCGACGGAAGTACCTCTGGCAAATCGTCTAGAAACACGTCCACAAAATCTCTAACGACTTGGTAGTTATCTGCCTTACAACTAGCACACCTCCTCTTTTCCGCGTATCGACTATATAGGCTAAATATCCCACACATCCTTGCCTTACACAACCTCTTGGCCTGTATCATCGTTAGACAACCTCGCTTGTCTAGTGCATCTTTGCTGCCGACTATAAAATACTACCTTTGACTTCTTCAGTGTCATAAGGTTCACACACTTCTTCTGACAATTAATCACTGCACACCATGGTTTATACAACCAGACCATTCCCAAGATAAACATCAAAGTCCTTCCCCAAGTCGAATTGGAATCAAATCCACCGGACATCACATGACCCTTAATATTAAACCCGACAATTCTTGTGTACAAATCTATCTAACACGAATCACCACTCTATTTCGCAATTTCTATATTCAGAGGGTAGTCTAATCTCTACCAGAAGCAATTCTAATTTTCTTAGCAAATTTGTCGGATATAAATTGAACAAGTAGCACACAAAATCCAAATAATACATAAGACATTTACATCATTAATATGAGAATGATACCTGACACCAACATCCTTCTACTACTAGCACAACATCCTGCAAAACCGTCATGTTAAACGTTCGGGCAGATAGTC